>CAJUYH010001974.1:28254-42055 GCA_910591685.1 Galerucella tenella | reverse complement strand
AGAGCACAGATTATATAGATTATATGTGGCTAGAGGTTCAATCGCACCTGCATGTCGGTATTTTCTTTTTCCTTAGCTTGTTGATCGTTTTCCTAAAATCGTTGATCAAGTTCGGGATTCAATAACTCGGTATTAAATGGTCCGAATGGAACGTTCAAAACGCCAAAAGTTGTGTTTTTCCAAGTCCTTCAAGTGGGTGTTTTCAGATTTTAATTAAAATAAAAAACCGCACAGATATCTTAATTGTTAGTAAGGTAAAATTTTAACCACTTTTTTAAACTAACCAACAATATAACGAAAAAAAAAATACTGTCATGCAGGTTCTTCTGCATACTTCCTAGATATTATTCAACACACCTACCTCTCATAATTTATTAACAATAAAATCATATAGAATAGAAGAGAGAATGTGCGCGTAAGAGGCTCTCGGCGCTGTGATTCCAAGGGGAGGGCATGGCTGAGTATAGCGGCGAGAGCACAGATTATATAGATTATCTGTGGCTAGAGGTTCAATCGTACCTGTATGTCGGTATTTTTTTTTTTCGTTATTTTGTTGTTCGTTTGCCTAAAATCGTTGATCAAGTTTCGGATTCAATAACTCGCGATTAAATGATCCGAATTGAACGTTTTGTTTTTCCAAGTCCTTCATGTGGGTGTTTTGTTTTCAGATTTTAATTAAAATAAAAAACCGCACAGATATCTTAATTGTTACTAAGGTAAAATTTTAACCACTTTTTTAAACTAACGTATGAGTCAGTTAAACCGAAATAGTTTGATTTTGTATCCTTCACCGTTCACAATTTTCGGTTGCAATATGGTAAACAATCATTTTATCTACAACGCGACATAATAATCAATTTTTTTTCTAAAAACCGGCATAATAACTTTCAAATGCCGCCGGCGCCGACGATGGTTGCAGACAATATCCTAATTTAGGTTAAATATCCAAGCTTGGGAATGCCGGTGATGAGATTCAAACCTGTCTTTATATCTTCTGTAAGTTTCTTGTGGCATTATTTATTATTTCTTCTCTTATTTTTTGGGAATCAAACCACAATAATGTTTTTTATTTTTTTTTATTTCGACGTTTCGGTAGCGTTCCAGCTACCGTTGTCAAGATTAACTAGTAATAAAATAATTTTTGGTCCCTATCTGACACAACGAAAAAAAAAAAAAAAAATTATTAAAAAAAATCAAAGAAATAAAAAAAAGCTTGAAAAAAATATCAATAAAAAAATCAAAAAAATAAAATTAAAAAAAAAAATCTAAAAAAAAATCAAAAAAATCCTGCTTTAAGTGGACTTGACTTACCTTCTGGTTTTTTTAGAAGAATCGTTAACGTTGCACGGTAAAGATTTGGTAGCCCCGATTTCTTGTAAACTAACTATCGAGGAACTTCTAGTTAAAGCATCACTTAAATATTCCGATTCTAATCGATCGTGTAATTCGACTTCTTCGCTCCAATCCTATAATCAAAATAATTCATTACGGGTTTAAGATTTTTAATTAAAAAAAAAAATTACCAAAGTTGCAGGCATCACGAAATTAACAGCAGCTTCGACGCCCTGACGAAAGTCCAATTTTTCCTGATTCAACGTTTCCTGACTGCCTTTAATAGAAGTTTGACTAAGTTCGTCGTCCCAATTTTCTTCGCTAATTACACTCGCCGGAGGTTGAAAACTTTCTTTACTTCTACTTCTCTTATCTCTTTCTCTGCGATTATTATCTCTCCTTCTATCTCTATTACCACCTCCTCCTCTTCTATCTCTTCCCTCCCTTCTATTATAGCAATCTCTGTTGTTGTGTTCTCTATTCTGACCGTCTCTGTTGTGATTTTCTCTATTGTAACCGTCCCTGTTGTGATTTTCTCTATTGTAACCGTCCCTGTTGTGATTTTCTCTATTGTAACCGTCCCTGTTATAATTTTCTCTATTTTGAACCTCTCTATTTCTATCTTTATTGTGGGAGTCTCTAGTATCGTCCTCCCACCTTTGATTATAATGCTCCTTATTACTATGATTATCTCTGTGGCCATAATTATTGTAGTTATCTCCCCAATGATCTCTATTATAATTCTTGCCATCTCTGAAAAACAAAAAGAATTTTTCAAAACCCTCCCTAAATGTTTTTTAAACGCCCGCTAACCTTCTAGGTATAAAATCCCTCTTGTGATTATTCTCTCTTCGATCGTGTCCTCTGGTTCCTGGATCGTCGTGTCTTCTAGGACCTCTTCTATTATCCGGGTATTCGTTGATTGGAGTTTGCGGCCTACTTTGTGGACTTCTTCCAATAGGAGGCGAACAAGGTCTCGAGCTGGCGGGACTTCTTATTCTATCCGGTGTCATGGAATCGTAAGATCCTCCTATGTGTGACTGCATATCCTGGTCGTAATTGAATCTACCTCTTCCGCGTCCTTTCCCGGGTAAAGTATTAGATCCGTAATGAACCTGAAATTTAAATATAAAAACGGATTTCGATACGACCTTGAAAATGACAGATTTAAATAATACAAACTTCACAAATAGCACATGGCACAGTCGGTAAACTGTCTCTGAATTGAATTATAGAAACAATTAATTGGGCGGAGTAGAGTTCAATGAGACCTCTGGCGGAAAAAATTGTAACTGTCGCAACGAGTAAAATAATCCGTTTTGTATTGTTTTTGTATTACATGCAAGTTAACGTAATCACTTTATTTGTTCAATTTTGTGTCAAATGGCATCAATTCTGAGGTAATATTCTTATATAATTTTATGGAAGAGGTTATGTTATTCTATTTTTTGTTTTCATTGCAGATCAAAGAGAAAATAAGTCGGTATTAAAGATTTAAAATATTACTCAATACAAACCTACCCTCCCTGCAACTTTTGTAGATGTAATTATATCAAAAATTAAATAAAAACACGAAATCATACCTAAAACTAAACAGTCAATTGAAGGCTTGTTGTACTTTTCACAAATATCAACCATACCCATTACTCCAAAAATTAAAATATTAGGAGTCAAAATTTAGTTTAACAACACAAAACACTAAAGCACAATCAAAGAAACAGCAAAAGTTTTACAAAACACACACTGAAAATAACTAAAACAGCAAAATAAAACCACTTAAATATCAAATTGCTTATACGGCAGCTGATGTGTTTTACTCGTTGCTAAGATGACATTGACATTTCAGAGCGCCATCTATTGAATTCTACTTTTCCCAATATCATTCAAAATAGTAATATGAGTAGATTCCTCAGAGTAAGGGGGCCAAACAGTAAATTCAATATTCAATTGTAGTTCTGTGATTTGAGTTATTTAAAAAAGAAGAAATTTTCTCAAGTTAAACTGTCAAAATGTATTTAAAAAGTATTATTTACAGTCCAAACAAAATTTTTGTGTTATTGTGGTGTCTTTATCAAATAGTGATTGAACTTTTTACATAAAACTAATGTTTTACTCAAGTTAGTGTTTTTTAAGAGGTAGGTTTTGTGTTTATACTATTTTCATTTAAATTAATACATTTACTCAATATAAATACTCACATTATGATGATGAGATGCTGGAGACATCGGTAAAGTATAATAACCTCCTCCCGCTTGAGAAAAATTCGCGTTTTTCTGGAAAGTAACACTGCTTCCGTCCCAAACGTTCTCTTCTGCAAGCGGTGGCGGTTGAACCCTACCTTCTTCCAATAGTTTTTTTTGAAACCTACAAATAAAATTCATTGAAATATAATTCTTCAACAAAATTTGGTTACTTTTACCTCGGTGGTATACTGTATGTGTACCGTTTCTCCATTTCTACCCCGACAGTGCTATGACGCCTGCCACTGGGCGGTTTGGATTGAATTTTTTCGGCGTTGTAATTACGATTTGGAGGCCCAGATGGTTCTACACTACGCGTATCTCGCGATCTGTTCCAGTTTGGGTTAGTAGGACCATTATTCATACCTTGAATATAAAAACAATGAATAAATTCAAAACAATTCACAAACAGGAAATCATTTCAATCTTACCTATGTGTTATAAAATCTATTGTTTAGATATTTGTATAAGTACTGACTGATTCATTCAATTCGACCTGTTAGACATTTAATTTGGAAAACTGCCAACTGGGTAATGTTTAAATAAAAACTCCCAATAACCAAATATATATTTATAATATAAACAGAGTCATTGATCTTTGACTAATCTGATATAATACAGGGAATGTTTTTTATTTTATTACTCGGTATTAAATTTATTGCATCTCATATCAAAATAAACATGGAAAAGCATGGGTTTAAAGAGGCTAGGAAGGAAGCGCGAAGGCTTGAATGCGCGTGTTACGGGGTACAGTGAAAATGTTGTGTGTATGGCTTTCCGCCGTTCGAAATTTGGAATGCGCAATCCGTTTGATCGGAATCCTGGATAGGATAGGATAGGAAGTCTGTGTCGGTTTCAGTATTTTTATATTGGACATTTTTGCCAAAAAATTAATGTTCTAAGAGTAATGTCGAAAGATTTAAAAACTGAATTTCTAGAACTTTACAGAAGTTATTCCTGTTTATGGCAAATAAAAAATAAAGAATACAGTGATCGCAACAAAAATTTCAGATCTTCGTAGTTCCTTCCAGTTGCCAAAAATCGTAATGTAGCAGTGAGTCTTTCATGTGGCGTTATAGCTTGCGCATACAAGTGTTTTCTTTTTGTATTAAAGGAGCTACTAGAGATAATAATTCAAAGTACATGTCTTGATTCATTCTCAAGTAATTATGCCAATCTGAGGGATCCAGTCGCAATTCCTCTAATAGATTAATATGAGAATACATAGCCCGTTTTTGTAACCAAGTCTTCACCCATTTTGACCGAGGTTTTCGTTTAATAATACACTTTTCCTTAATAACTACACACGCCACTGCCATTAACATAAGATCTTTTTTCGACGTCATGTCACGCTTGTCAAAAGTGTCTGTGTGTGGGAAATATGAAAGTACACGTTTGGTTTACATCCAAAATGCAGATACTTAACTGCGCATTCTTCCTTCCCAGTGATCTTATCAAGCAGAAATGGTTTTCCAGCAAATTCTAAATGCCAAAGATTATCTATTCGTGTATAATCATAATAAATTAGTGGTTACTTTTCCTCAATAACTATTCCATCTCTAACCTTATGTACTTATGTGACATGTTATCATAAACAATTAGAAAATTAAAATAGATAAATATTTTTTACATAAACAACACATCATAACAATGAACTTTCAAACATGAAAAATATTACTACAGTTATACAGCAGCCAAAAAAACATTAAATTTCTTCCTGAAATAAAATAATTATGAAATATTACTGACCTCTATTATCTACTTGCTGCCTTGGTCTAGCTGCATCCTCTCTCCAATCATTTTTATCGACTTGGTGCCTTTCTGAAAAAGGCGTCCTCTTATGTCCCACTCTATCACTTCTATCTGAGGACTTTTCAGTACCGTTGATATGAGCAAATGTGTTATGATTCATATCTTGTGATGTATTTAATTCTCTAGCTTGAGCAAGTGGTCTAGGCACATAACGTTCCTAAATAAAAAATAGTAGACACCAGTGTTTAATAAAGAAGAGTATATTTACCTGATCTGGTTTTTTTTGACGTCTAGTTACATCATTATTGAGAGACAGATCTCCCAATTGTGATGTAGCTCTATCAATGTCTTCAAGTCTTTCTCTCGGTGAACTACCTTCGCTACGGAATTTAGAATTATCTATAGGCGGATTTTCAACTTGTTTTTGTCTTGAATTAATAAAAATATTGGTATCTGACTCGGATTCTTCTATTGTATTTGATTTTTTTAACGGGCCGCTTCCTGGTCTGTATATTGGTTGGGGAGGTTTTCCACGTCGCATATTATTATGCTGTACTAATATGAAATCTCGAAAAGAAAAAATATAAAAATAATTTTCATAACTTCATATTAAGAGGATCAAAACTGGGTGAGTTATGGGTAACTGAAGAAATAAAGTTAAGTTAAAGCAAGAAAAATGTAACAAATATACTTTAGTCTCAAATGGTAATTAATTGTTTGAAAGGTTAAACTTTTTGTTGAATCATAAAAGTGATATCCAAACACATATTGAAAAAAATATATAATATTTTAACTGATTTTCTTATCTTCTAAAGGTTTCAGATATAACCTATAAGTAAACTACACCCAGAAAATTTAACAAAAAAACAATATGCTCAAGTTTTATTTGTACATTATTTTCATATTCAAACTAGAGTTAGAGCTGATTGCTTTTTTTCTAATAAAAGTGCCCCCTTTAGGCACTCACAATGTTGGGTAATACTCTTTGTTTACAACGTGTGCTATACATTTTTGACTTAATTTTTTATCACTTTAATCCTTACAAATCGGACTTAAAAGACTGTAGTTCATCTTTTAAAAGTTGTAAGTATAACAATGGCTTTACAACTATCTTCCATAGGAAACGTTTTTGAACTCTATAAACACGTACCTTCCCATGACTATTTGATGGTTCAAAATTAGCCATGACACTATTTCGGATTTTCAATAAAGCTTATTTGTTTCTAATGATAAAAAAACATTTATATAATTATTTTATGAACTTCCTGTCATCAAAACTTACCAAA
This sequence comes from Galerucella tenella, assembly GCA_910591685.1. Classification (NCBI taxonomy): domain Eukaryota; kingdom Metazoa; phylum Arthropoda; class Insecta; order Coleoptera; family Chrysomelidae; genus Galerucella; species Galerucella tenella. The sequence goes on along the minus strand of CAJUYH010001974.1, from coordinate 35,445 downwards.
ATATTTGCTTGCTTCAACAAAATATGATATTTTTTAACCTTGAAAACTTGAATTTCATCTTCGTACGTTGGTATTTTAATGGAGAATTATTACCGCGGGAATTTTAAAAAAAATTATTTTCGGAGGAAAATGTTTCGAAAGTGTATAAAGATATTTCACAAAAATCAATGAATCTTTCGAAGTTAAAGGTTATACAGCATTTCTTTCATTAAAATAGACATTGCTGTTACTACAGAAACGTTAAAAAATTAAGCTGCGTTTTCATGAAAATTATTGTTCATTACTTTTAAGTGGATGATAGTCGTACACTCAAGGCAGCTTTATACTGAGGCCATCGATATCTACCACTGGAGAATATCTTCCTATGGGAAGGTTATCCCCTGGTATATTACCCAATCAAAGAGAAAGAAGATGCGCCAAAAAATTTCAAAATTTTTTAGTTCATGATCATTTTATTCTTATTTTATATGATAAAATTAACTACTGAATACAAAAAATAGAACTGCATTCAGTAGGGGGTGATTAAAAACGAAAAACTGTTGATTTATTTTGTAAGATCATGGAAACTACAGAAGTAAATGTCATAAAAAAGTCAGTTTTATATACTCAAATATTTTAGTATTTAGGATAAAGTTAATCCTTCTTTTAAACAAAATTATGAGGAAGTAAGTTTGTATTAAAAGTAGGTTAGTAGCTTCTGCAACAACTATATATATTTTTAGTATCTCCAGTACCAAAAATCCTTATCAAAAAATCACAGTAGATCTTCAAAGGCCCTTTGGGGGTCAAGCAACAGGTCTTCGTAGCAGCAGTGCAAAACTCAATAAAAGCGTTAACACTATTCAAATAGACAGGCCACAAGTAAAAATATTTTCATTAAATACTCATTTTTGTTTCAATAGTAACTTTTTTTTCAGAAGCCTACTCGAGAGTCTAGATCATTACAAAATGAAAATACTTCAAGTGCTATCTATGTAGCTGATGACGATGATGAAACTGAAGGGAAAATATTGAGATCAAAATCCAAAAAGCTAAAAGATTCCACCAATCTGGAAGGCAGAATAGCTCTTATATCTCAAATGTAAGAACTTTAAGTTAATTAAAAGTGGTTTCTTTAAAACATTTTTTTTTATAGTGAAGGTCCAAGGGAAGCACTATGCTGTAAATATAATGAAGAATTTGATTACATTGCAGTTGGATATGCTGATGGCGTAATAAGAGTATATCAAACACAAACTGGAAAGCATGTTTTCACTTTAGCAGATGATGAAGTTAAGAATGTGAGAGCTCCGTGCACTTGTATCAAACATAGACCAGTATCAAAAGTTTATCCGATCACAAATTGTTATACAGGAACATGTAAGTTTACTATTTGTATTTATCTATCTCTTTTCTTAATACTTTTTTTGTTTTAGATGCAAATGGTTGCGTAAAATGCTGGAGCTACCATTTCAGTCAATGTCTGTATACAATCAAAGAAAAACGTCAAACTTTCGGCATAACTTACCACCCGAGATTTCCAAAATTTGTCACATACGGAGATGATCTTAGAGTTCATTTTTACGATGAAGAAACCAGAAGCCAAGAAAGAGTTTTAGTTCCCAGGTGGGTACTTTGGTAATTTCACTTAATTAAAAAAGTTCTAAATATGTACATTTTAAGTTTTGTAGTGAATTTCCCGATCAACATGACGGCCATATGTCTAGAATTTTCGCTGCTTGTTTCCATCCGAAAAATAATTATGAACTCATCACTGGCGGTTGGGATAACGTTGTCCAATTTTGGGATTTGAGACAACCTTACGCTACAAGACATATTTCCAACGTTCACATATGCGGAGAAGGTTTAGATATCAATTTCAGAGGTACAGAGGTAACAACAAAATATATTTTCATTTTTTTAATATAATTAACAAATTTTTCAATTTTAGATCTTGACGAGTAGTTTCCAGGCAGTAGATCCTTTACAGCTTTGGGATTACGGAACTGGAAAAAGATTAGCAGCCTTAGAACCCGACATATTCACCACTAAAGTAGGTAATTGATAAATTCTTTTTCTTTTTTTGTTTTATTTCTTACCTTGTTTCTAGTTGTATTGTGGAAGATATTTAACGAAAGACTTCATTGCAACTGGAGGTGCTGACCCTCATTTATTAAGAATAGTCGATCTTCAAACTACCGCAGTAAGTAAAACAATTCACTATTTTTAGGTATACTTATGTACAAAAACAAACATTTTACTTTATTCTATATATATATAATCTTGAGCCCTTTTACCCTCAGGTACTTTATTCTAAATAATCTAAATCTTCTGGTAATCCAAACTGCTTGTTGAGAACACTGTCTTCTAACATGAACTTTTTCTTACACCAAGATTTAACAGCAAAAATATTATCAGTCCATCTGTTAGTAGCTTCTTTAAGTTTTTGAGTTTTCTTTAAAAGATCAGCAAACTTTTCAGGATCATTCTCTTGGTAATTTTTCAATTCTTCTTGTAATCCACGCAGTTCGATTTCTTTATCGCTAATTTCTTCCAACACTTTTTTACATTTTTCGTCATCGTCTTCGTTACCTTTGGAAGATTCCAAGGTATCGTCTATTATTTTTAGCTTGTCGGTAACTTCATCTAGTTTTTTTATAATATTTTCGAGTTTTACTTTACGGTTTGTTACGGCTTTACTTGGAAAAGCCCAAAAATAAACCGAAGTGCCTATTTTATCGGTGTCCACTAAGCCATCTTCTACTAGTTGTTGCACTACGTCTTTAACGGAATTGGCTACGATACCTTTTGCTTTTGGTGCTAGTTTTTCCAATTCTTTTAGTTGAAAACATTCTCCTCTTTCGTAAAATAATTGTAGCATACGGGTTCTTTTTTCCTCGGCACTGACTCCTTTCTTGGACATGTTTTTCTTTAAAAATTCTAACTGTCAAATATTCAAAAGTATCAACATAACCTCAATAGGTAACAACATGAACCTAGCAATTTAATTACGAGAATAAAAGCAGTGCCGAGGTCAAACGTATATCTGTGGTTGTGCGTGATGGAAAAGTAGAATTCGATAGATGGCGCTCTGAAATGTCAACGTCATCTTAGCAACGAGTAAAACAAATCAGCTGCCGTATAAGCCCTTTGATATTTAAGTGGTTTTATTTTGCTGTTTTAGTTATTTTCAGTGTGTGCTTTGTAAAACTTTTGCTTTTTCTTATTGTGCTTTAGCATTTTGTGTTGTTAAACTAAATTTTGACTCCAATATTTTTATTTTTGGAGTAACGGTTGATATTTGTGAAAAGTACAAGAAGCGTTCAATTAACTGTTCAGTTTTAGTTCTGAATTCGTGTTTTTATTTTATTTTTAATATAATTATATCTACAAAAGTTGCAGGGAAGGTAGGTTTGTATTAAGTAATATTTTAAATCTTTAATACCGACTTATTTTCTCTTTTATCTGCAATGAAAACAAAAAATAGAATAACAAAACCTCTTCCATAATATCTCTGATTATATAAGAATATTACCTCAGAATTGATGACAGTTGAGTTAAATAAAAAAAACAGTTTTAAACTTAATTTACGGTAAATACGTTGACTTGCATATAATACAAAAACAATGCAAAACAATTTTTTCCGCCTGAGGTCTCATTGAATTCTACTCCTCCCTCAGGGGTTGATAAAAATTTACTTTCATCATAGGCGTACATTGAAATTGACATGAGGTACTTAAAGGGAATTCATATAGTCATAAAAATGTCCATTTACCATGAACGTACGGTAAAAAGTTGAAACGGGTTGATTTATTTGCTTGAATTTCTTTATCATGGGCGTATCAGTTATGTTGGCAGTCCTCCCTATGTTTAAATTTTTTTAGACTTCGGCGTGTGTGAATTTTTTGCCGGGAGCTGTGTACGGCATTGACATTGGTCCATCTAAGAAAAAACCTAATGAACGAGAAAGAAAAGAAGAAGATACGATGAGGGTAAAGAGTGATATATCGACCGTACCGAAAATAGCTTTTGTAACAACAAAGAAATTATATCAAGTTGATTTTTATTAAAAACACATATTTATAGACAATTTCGTTGAATATTAATATTAGAGGAAAAGAAACAGGGTTGGACTGGCGAATTGAAATAAAAATACAAAGTATATTAAATAGTCGCTCCTATATTTTCATTTTTTTTTTGTTGTTTTCACAGAACATTTTTTTTTCAGCGATACATGATATTTTACATCTATTGTACAAAAAAAAATCTATCACACAAATACACACAAAAGCTATAAGAACAGCATGTTAACGTAACATATCGCGTTCTACGAAACATTTTTACAGATACAAAAATTGAAAAAAAAAGTCATCAACGAGTATATCTCAACATAGCCAGACGAGCCGCAAAAAAATTCAACCGGCATCCAAAATAACAGTAGCTCATTTGAACTATTTTAGTTCATTTGAACTATTTTTCATCATGGAAATCGCATTTTTTTACATGGCGTTCAGTAGCGGTAATTTTAACTAATATTTCATTCACAATGTGTAATTTTTTTTACAGCCAATATAATAATTATATACAAACAAAAATTGATCTAAACATTAAATAAAAACAATGCTTGCTTCCTAAAATAGCAAAATTTTGTACACATAAAAATCTTTTTTGCTGTAATTCCCCCTTTTTTTATTTATTTAAACAGAGTGGAGAAACGATGACAGCAAAATGATGAACAAAGCAACATTTTATCAGGTGAACACTAGAGCAAGCCTAAGGCTGTGCACATCAGCTATTAGTATAACATCTAGAACATCTAACACACTTGAAGAATATCCCAGAAGTGGGATCATTCTCAAGTTCACTTCAGTTATTGAGCCATTCAGACTGCAATTTCTCGAAAGAAGACTAGAAATCTTAGCAGTCGTTATTTCTTCAAATATTCCACTTTGAGACGATTTATTTTGTGTCCACATTTTACAGTGATGCAACAACAAGTATTTAGTGATGTAACTATTGATTTCAGTGTTGTCTGAACCATCTAGGAAGTTACTGCATTCCCTAAAGACGTAACTACGAGTTTGACAAGCATGATTGTACAGTACGACTCGGCGCCAACGTTGCCAAATTTAGTAGTAACATAACAATATTAGGTCTGTTCTTACAAGCATCACAGACAGTCTTTGACAATCCGGATTCGGCGCAAAGACGCTAAAGTGTTCTCGGGAGAACGATACGACCTCTGAGTTGTAAGCTCAGTACCCTACCAACTGTGCCAATCTGCTCACATTCAGTCACATTGAATAGAAGTTTAAAGGCTGCTTGGACGCATGCGCACCTCAACTACTAAATTTGACGTGGTGGGAGACACGGGGTCGGGAAAATAAGCTCTCGTTTGTACAGTGTGATGGTGAAGTGATTTTAAGACCCGTCTACACTCCCAGTCTTTCTTACCTGTGAAGTTAAAACTGCACAATGGTAAAAAAGACGTATCGCGTGAACAGTAGCCTCATGTACAAGTGCAAATTTCAGTTTGGAGTGCTACGTGGCTGATATAAGGCACAGTTAGAACGAACAAGTAAAACCCGAAACTGCGCAGTCGCATCTTCGACAAGTCGACACAGACCTCGCTTCCGTCTTGTCACACGCACGAACTGATGCAAACTGGTTTGTACAGGTGAGCAAGTTGGAAATACTGAGCGTGTACTTGCATACAATCGGCATATATATAGGGAAGTTGTGAATGGAAGAGGAGAAAACAACATACAGATATAGACTAGGGAGAATTTCTCCAAGAAGGATCTAGTGGAAAGACTGTTGAGCTTAATAGGGACTACTAGTCTCTTTAGATAAATGGTACAACCAGGAGCATGGTGTAATAGAGAAGGTGTGTTACCGCGCACGACCAATAAAAAAAACAACTTCCAAAACGCCGCCATATTGAAAAATCAGCCAATCAGAAAATAGCGCGCGAAATCAAACGCTTGACAAATAATTGAATTTGAAGCGAAAACAAGAGACAAAATCTTTATTTAACAATAAAGACACTCACTTAATGTTCCAATGTTCAGAGTTTACAATTTATTACAAGTAAGATTTGGTTGTGTAGGTTATAGTTATGACAGTCATTCAAAACATTAAACATATGATTGGCAATATGGCGGCGTTTTGGAAGGTGCGCAGAACATGACGAAAATTCGTCTTCCGTGGGAGCACACCTTCTTCTCTATTACACCATGACCAGGAGGACAAAAAGGCTGAGGTGCCGAGGAATCTAAGAGCTTCTGACTGATGGTACCGAACCAATCAAGCCTTTACGATTGATTGTACTAATTTATCATCATGCATGCTTGTCAAACTTATAGTTACGTGTGTAGAGGGTTTAAAATTTAAAACTTTTCCATAGGAATCACAGATTTGTGACAAAACTTAATTTCATGATGTGTAGTGGTAGAAAAACTTGTTCAGACACGATTTTTACCCCGGTTTCGTGGTCCACAGTAATTTGGCAGTTATTAAGACGACAACAAAAAATCGATGTCCTCTTATTATATTTTTTTATAAAGACGAAAATGACGAAGCGGTTTTTCTTTTTGTAAAGACCAATAAAAAATTTACAAATTCAACAAGATCGAAAAATACGTCAGCTTATTTACAAGAAGCAACACAGATATATATATTTTTTCTTATTATTTACTTTGCACTATTTTTTAGTTTGAAATTTTCAATCATCAAGCTTTTGTGAAGAATATACAATAATTATTGTGCTCGAATTGTGATCAAAAAAAATTCCACTTTAATACCCGTTTTATCCAAATTGTCGAATATTAACTTCTAATTTCGAAATACCCGACTTCGATTGGTTTAAAATTCAAATAAGGTCGGTTTACTTGTCATGTGTCTAATGTCAAACGTCGAAGAAGAATTGTAAACATTATTGACATGTTATTACCATTCCAGTGGTAAAGAATGGAACAGGTTTTAGTACAATGTCAACAAGAGGAAAGGAATTCCAATGAGAACATGAAAAAACAGGTAAAACGTTGAGAAACATTTATGTAGCGGTCAGCGATTAATGAGTAAAGGGTCTGGGGATAATTGGAGCATCAAGGAACGGATTGGAGATAGAAGCACGTGAACCGGTTGTAAGAATTAGATAAGCAAGTGGAACAATTTCAAGTGCAACTGGAGATCGAGGAACGGGTCTGGGAG
>CAJUYH010001974.1:16836-28244 GCA_910591685.1 Galerucella tenella | reverse complement strand
ATTAGAAATTCAGAAGCACGTGGACCGGTTGTAAGAATTAGATGAGCAAATGGAACAATTCCAGGTGCAACTGGAGAAAGAAGAGATCACGTAGAACGGTTTTAAGAATTAGGTAAGCATGTAGAACGATTCAAGTCGCAACTGAAGCGGCTTTTGTTGTAATTAGAGCATGTGGAACGGTTTTCAGTACAATGTCAACAAGAGGAAAGAGATTGTTTAAAGAACCTTAAGGAATTCTGGTGAGAACAGGAAAAAACAGGTAAAACGTTGAGAAAGAGTTATGTAGCGGTAAGCGAGTAAGAAGTAACGGGTCTGGGGATATTTGGAGCATCAAGGAACAGATTAGAGATAGAAGAAGCACGTGAAGCGGTTTTAAGAATTAGATATTCAAGTGATTAAATTTCAGGTGCGGCTGGAACAAGAGGAACGAGTCTGGGAAGTATTGGACCAGTTTTAAGAATTAGATAAGCAAGTGGAACAATTTCAAGTGCAACTGGATCGAGGAACGGGTCTGGGAGTAATTGGAGCATGAAGGAACTGATAATAGATAGAAGCACGTGGACTGGTTGTAAGAATTAGACAAGCAAGTAGAACAATTCCAGGCGCAGCTGGAGATCACGTAGAACGGTTTTAAGAATTAGGTAAGCATGTAGAACGATTAAAGTCGCAACTGAAGCGGTTTTTGTTGTAATTAGAGCATGTGGAATGGTTTTTAGTACAATGTTAACAAGAGGAAGGAGATTGTTTGAGGAACCTCAAGGAATTCTGGTGAGAACATAAAAAACAGGTAAAGCGGTCAGCGAGTAATGAGTAAAGGGTCTGGGGATAATTGGAGCATCAAGGAACGGATTAGAGATAGAAGAAGCACGTCGACCGGTTTTAAGAATTAGATAATCAAGTGATTAAATTTCAGGTGCGACTGGAACAAGAGGAACAGGTCTGGGAATAATTGATGCATGGAAGAACGGAAGCAAGTGGAACAGAAGCAAGGGGAACAATTCAAAGTGCAACTGGAGATCGAGGAACGGGTCTGGGAGTAATTGGAGCATGAAGGAACGGATTAGAGATAGAAGCACGTGGACTAGTTGTAAGAATTAGAGGTGGACCAATTTCAGGTGCAATTGGAGATCGAGGAACGGGCCTAGGAGTAATTGGATCACGTGGAACGGTTTTAAGAATTAGGTAAGCATGTAGAACGATTAAAGTCGCAACTGAAGCATTTTTTGGTGTAATTAGAGCATGTGGAACGGTTCGAGGTCAAATAATGTTTAAACTCTTCAGTTTCTCAGTCAGGCTTTACATTTTAGAAATTTCGGAAAAATGAGCAGCCGTATAGAGCAAAATTCAGATTTCACTTGTTTGTGTATATTTCAAGTTATTATAATTACAAAAAAAAATGATAAAAATAAAATCGTGAACAGAGTCGCATAACGCTATAACGCGGAAAAAGAGTAAAGTAGAAAAAATGACAATTAAAAGAAAACGTGCAGTCACAGCCATATCTGTAATTTGAGCATTACATAGTGTTGTAGACAGGATTATTGTGTCTCGGTTTATTATTAATAGTCAACCTAGCCAGCGGATGGCTCTTGCCGTACTGTTGCTGTTGTTTCTTCTTGGCCGCCGTTATCACCGTCGTAGCCACCAAACTAGGAGACGTTCTCACCACCGGTACGATCGGAGGTCGTTTGTCCTCTTTATCTACGTTCCTATTCAAATTCGATATCAACGGCGTTTGAAGAATGCGCGGCGTTTTCTCCACCGACATCTCGATACAGGAATATCGCGCGTTGCGGTGTTGAGCGAACGGTCGCGCGTTGGTCGCGCGTTGTCGACGATTCACCGATTCGGCGTTATTCTCGAATATCCCGATGAGATTTTTCAAATTTATATCGTCGCTGTTCTCGGCGAGCTTTTTATCTTTAGCCACGTGCACCGTTAGAGGGGAAGACGGCAAACTGGCGATTTCTATTTGATCGCTCGATTTGGCTTCGAATTCCTTTTTTAAATTCTTCACTTTTCCCGAATTGTTGTCGACGTCGTTTTTCTTCGTCGAGTCGTGGACGATGATGTTGTGCAAATTTTCCAAGAACGTTCTGTGTTGCTTCACCGACGAACACTGCGCCGTACTGATCACGTTCGAAGTCGATCGCGACAACGGTTCGCTTTGTGCTATCAATTCCATCGAGGAAGGTTCGGGGGCGCTGTTGGACAATCTCGATACTGACACCGATATTTTATTTTCGTCGTTGGGAATGTCTATGGCACTTGAAGAAACGATCGGTTCGTCCAGATCGTATAGCAAAGTTTCCGAACTGGGCGTTCGGCTGTCTGCGCTCGGTTTGATTTCTTGGAATCTTTGTTTGCATCGCTTAACTGTACCCGTCGGCCATGGAACGTCGTCTTTATCGAAAGGAAAACAGTTTTCCGTCATATCCGTGTTGGTGTGTACGATTTTTTCCCCTTTTTCGTTGATGTAATGCACCGGTCCTCTTGGTTGCATGTCGTAGGATCCCCAAGAACTATTTCGGCTCGGAAGTGTTCGCGTATCACCGGATCCCCAAGAACTGTGTCTGGATAGTTCATTTTGAAACCCCAAAGCTACGGCGGAATCGTACGAACTCCACGAACTTTGTCGAGAGGGGCTTTCGCGTTGTCGTTCGTCTTCCGGTGTTATCGACATTCTTAGTTGCTTTTTTTCTTCGCGATCGAAAACTTTATCGACTTGGTTGGAAAAAAGATCCGTCTTTATTTTGCTAGAGTCACTATCACTACAACTATGCGGCGCGGAACTTTCGGTTTTCACTACGGCCGTCGATGTCCATACGGTTGTATTTTCGCTTAAACTAAAATCACAGTTTTCTTGTTTTATTTCGCCAGCGCACTGCGTCGCTTCGCCAGGATCCCATGTTTCCGTTTTCGCTTTTATTTGTTCGAACTGACTGGCTAGATCGAGTACCAAGTTTTTTTTTTCACCCCTAGATATATTCGTGTCCGGCAAATGGACGATTTGGTTCGGGGAGACGCTGTAAGTTTCCCCGTTGTCGCAAGGCATTAAAACGTGTCTGGCAAGTGACGTCTTCGATTCGTTCTTCGTGGATTCTTTCGAAGTTGATTTTTGGCTGACGTCTTCTAGAGAGATGGATAGAGGAGATTTGGCAGCTTCCACCAACTGTCTGGTGAGTAGATTGTCCGGCGACCAGGATTTCGGTCGGGATCCGATGTTTCTAAGATCCTGTCCGGACATTGTATTTTCCATATTGTAAGATTTCGATAAGGATTGAACGTCTTGCGGCTGTTGGTTATCCGTCGCTTTGTCGCTTTTGCCATTCGAACCGGGGGACTTTAAATTCGTTTCGGACTTTGATCTTTGTAGTTTTTCCTTATTTTTCATGGCGTCCAAGATGCCTTGATACGTTTCTAGCTGCAAGACGAAACTCGTGTTGGGTTTGATGCAAGTTCTTTTGTATTTGACGTGTCTCAGTGCCGTATCAAAGTCCCAATTGTAGGCTTTCATAGCGTAGGCTATGACGACCGAAGCTGATCTGCTTATGCCCATTTTGCAATGAACTAGAACTTTGGAGCCTTGATCTTTGACTTTTGTGATATATTTGTACGTATCGTCCCAATGTTTCAATAGATCTGTTTTTTCGTCGTCGTAGACTCGGACGTTCAAATAATCGAACGTTCCGGGAAAGAAGTTGTCGATCTCTCTGGTTACGTTCAAAATGTGACCAACTCTGGAAGAAACAACGACAAACATTAATAACTTTGCAATCTGGGAAAATCTGAAAAGAAACTCACCCGTTTCTTTGTAATTCTTCGTAATTGGAAGCGTTCCATTCGGAGCCTAAATAAACGTGATCGAAGATTTCTGTTGGTGCGTCCATCTGACCTAGAATGACCAGCATTTCTTGATCGATGAAAGACTTGTACTCGCCCAAATCCATGTCGAGTTCTTCCTCAAGCCTGCTTCTTATTACCTGCAATCAAAAAAATATTATAATTATCCATCATCTACTAAAACTTTCCCCTTTTGGGGAAGAGATAGAGCAAGTATGTGGTCTTCAAAGTACAAGGAAGGGGTTGTCCTACCCGACACGGCGCATCCCAATGGCTGATAGGGTGTCTCCAGAGGGAGTGGGTGGTCAAGGGACTCGTGAAAGGAAGGTGTTTGATATGATGACTTGACCGTTTGGGGAAGTGCTACACAGGCTCGATCATGTGAAGGTGGAGGTGCTGTGGAAGAGGGTCGCGTGGGTGAGAGCTGGTGGGACGAAGGTGACAATTTATACAGATAGGGAAAGGGAAAAGGAGGTCAGGAATAAGGCGGTAATCCTTAAGGATATCGGAGGAGTCAATCAGGAGGGGATAGAAAGGATTAAGAAGGGTTTGAGGGAGATAGAAGGAAAGTGGGTGGATAGACTCAGAGTTTCAAGGAACAGGGAGGTGGTTATAGAGTAAGAGGAGCTAGGGCTGTGGAAGCGGGAAGAGGAACAAAAACCATTAAGGTGTAAGGGATAGACCCGGGGAATGGACAAGGGTGATGAAAGTTGTGAGTGAAATGAACAGGATGAAAATGGCGGTGGTGAAGGTGGAATGGGAGAGGGCGAAAGCCTTACTAATAAAACGGGAGATTAAGTTGGATTGGAATAGGGTGAATGTTGTAGAGTGGAGGGCAGATGCTTTGGATTTGGATTGAAGGGCCACCAGGAGCACATGGCCAGAGACTGTCGGCAAGGATTCCTTTGTAGGATATGTGGGGAAAGGGGACACAAGCCAGGGAAGATAGAATGTAGTAGAGGAAGGGAGTGGATGAAGTAGAAGAGGGAATAAATGGACCTCTCAGAGGGGACGAGTCTGGTCGAATAGGAGGAAGAGGAGAGCAGACCGCGGGAAGAAAAAATGTGGAGGATGGATGGAGGGTGTTACAGATAAATCTAGGCAAATGCAGGGTAGTGCATGATATGCTAGATGAGGTAATTTATAGGAGGGAAGTGGATGTGGTGTGTGGATTTGAGTTAAATGTGAAAGGCAAGGATGGATAATGGATGATACAGGAGAGGCAGGAATAAGAGTGGAGGGAGATGGACTGATGGCAAGGGAAACGGATGGGTGGTAGTGCGAATGGGAGACATGGTGGTGTACAGCCCAAATGTCAGCCAGAGAGGGGGGAACTGTAAACTGTAAAACTCATCCTTGGGGTTGACAGACGTAGCCAAGTGAAGACTCCTAGTCTTCACATGGATGTGTTTTATAGTTTACAGTTTCCTCCTCTCTAGGTGACTAAGTCTTCACTTGACTTCGTCTGTCCACCCCAAGGATGTGTTTTACAGTTCCTTTCTCTCAAGGTGACTTGTCTTCGTTTGTCAAGCAAGGCGACGAATTTTGAGCATTTTTTATGTCGAAAACATTTTTTTTGTCGAAAATTTTGAAGCAAGTGGTATGGAGATATTTCGCGATATGATGATGGTTTTGGTACATTAGTTTATTGTTACTGGATTTTACTAATTATGTTGTTTTTTTTTTCAGGATCCCAGATGATATTGTTGGGAATAATCCATTCGTTTGAAGAAATGGAGAAGACGAAAATTAATGGAAAAAATGGTTACAAGATGCAATAATTGTCAACTTCACAGCTAGTAGTGGAAAAACCAACGTTATGTTTTCGGCATTCCGTGGAAATGTGTGAATTTTTTAATAAAATTTCTACCTATTTGAAAATTTATCTATTTGGATGTTAAATTTGTATCAACATTTTTTGTCATATTGTCGATGACCATTTTTTGTATATTACACTACTCAATTATATTTTTACTATTCTACAAGTTTTGTCAGTTACGTCGAAGAAAAAATATTAAATATTTTTGGAAAAAATAATGTGTTTTATTTCCTTAGTAAAAATTTTTACGATGGGGTTTTTATCAACCATAGGCGTACTTGAAATTTTTTCAAAGGGGTATATTTTTTCATTTTAAAAGTCATTGGCGTACTCGAACAAATTTCAAAGGGGTGAATATTTTCTTATCACTAGTTCGACGGTTCTCCGCTAGATGGCGCTAGTTGTTTTCAGTAATGCGAGAATTCGCCGATAGGGGGCGCTATTAGTTTAATTTGATCAGCGCCATCTGGTGGTGAACCCTCCAAGTAGTGATAACCGTTAGCGCCATCTAGCGGCAAACCCTCGAACTATTTTCTAGTATTTCTACTGGCCGATAGATGGCGCTAATTCTTATCACTAGTTCGACGGTTTGCCGCTAGATGGCGCTAACTGTTATCACTACTTGGAGGGTTTGCCACCAGATGGCGCTGATCAAATTAAACTAATAGCGCCCCCTATCGGCGAAAACTCTCATCACTAAAAACAACTAGCGGCCAGCCCTCGAACTATTTTCTGAATTTTTTTTGGCCGATAGATGGCGCTAATTCTTATCACTACTTGGAGGGTTTGCCACCAGATGGCGCTGATCAAATTAAACTAATAGCGCCCCCTATCGGCAAAATCTCGCATTACTGAAAACAGCTAGCGCCATCTAGCGGCAAACCCTCGAACTATTTTCTGAAATTTTTTTGGCCGATAGATGGCGCTTTTGTTGGAATGGTTCAGCGGCTATTCGACTTGACGGAAATATTGTCCGTTGGAGTACGGACTGTAGGAAGAGGTGTTGGTTTGGTGCTTTTTGGTTTAAAATGAAGGTAGAGGTTGTTGAATAAGTAGCATTTCTTTTGTTTTCTTAACTTTATATTTATTCACAGTTCAGGTTCAGTTTATACATATGTTAGTACATTCTTTGTTGACATATACAAGTCAGATATAAGAAACAGACAAAAAAATTGGGAGAGATTGGGTGGACCTGAAGTTCGAGGAGTTGAACTACTTCTTGACGCAGGTGCTCACAGGGCATGGGTCGAGAGTGGGTTACCTCCACAAGATTGGGAAAGGAGAGACTGGAGTGTGCGAGAGGTGTGAAGTGGAGGATGATGTGGGACATGTGTTTAGATGCTGGAAGAACGGGGAAGTTGGAAAATAAACTAAGGGGGGCGGTGTATTGGGAAAACATGGTGGAGATAATGTTGAAGGACGAGAAGTAGATGGAGGTAAGCGGCGTAGTGGAGGGCATGATTAGGGAAAAAGAAGGATTTGATATGACATGTGAGAGGTAGGAGTGATAGAAGGGAGAAGATGACAGAGAGTGTGTGGGGGACCGCCGCTCGCCTTGAAGTATGCCAGGGTAGTGATTCCGAGGCAGGAGTAACGGCGAGTTAGAAGTGCAAGGAAGAGCTATAGAAGAACATCCGCCAATGTAAGAAATGGAGTATGGAGTAAGGAGTTATCATAATCTTATCAATCCAAGGGTTTTGGAGATTTTCCACAAAAGAGCCTTTGCTCTACAACGGTTCCATATTTTCCGATTCATGCAGAAACCTCTACACAAAACCTTACAAAAGATTCGAACTGAAAGAGAAGACTAAGTTATATGGAAAGGTAAGTATAGTTTGGCAAGTTTATCTGAAGCTACGGGGCATTGGTAAGAGGCGAGGAAACATGGCGCATATCTGTCATAAACATATAAATGGCGTACGGTACCTATTTTACCAAGTGAAACTGAAAATACAAAGGTCACTGACATTACCAACGCCACTGGATAAATCAATATCAGTCAATTGACGAAGTGAGAGGGAAGAACACACGCACGCGCTTGCCAATGAGAATTCAGCTTTCGATCAAAATCACCAATTATGTGATTCGTAGGGTGTGGTAATTATGATTTTCGTACAACGCTGCCAGAGCTTGAAGAAGCCCATAACAAATTTCAATATTCATAAATAGAAAAAATAACGTTAGTAGAAAAAATCCCAAGGAAACAAGCAAATAAAAGAATTAACGTTTAATTGTATTGCTAATAATAAAAAGTTCCTTTTCTAATTATGATCACTACATACTTAGCACTTTAGCTTTTTCATAGTTGAACGTGGCAATATTGAATATCCCTTTCACGGCTTCAGATAAACTTGCCAAAGTAAAGAGCAAATAGATTACAATATTGTCCTTTTAAAAACAATATTTACCGGTGTAAAGAAATTCAAGAAGGAATTATTGTCAATAAAAATGTCCTTACCTTACTGGTGACTTCGTCCAGATCCACCGACATCATAATTTCTTTAAGAGTGGCTCTAATGACTCTTTCGGTTTCCTCTCGTTCGGTGGGTTTGGTTCTGATGGAGTCAGGCGAGGGTGGTCGTTTCGATTCCAAATTATCCATGGCGTGCCATTCGTTGAGACAAGAACGATCCGATTCGATTCTGTTTTCATAGTATCCCACCCAAGTGTGCGTGAGACCGCCTTGGAAATAATTTTGCTCCCGTGCTTTCGCGCTCACTTTGTGGAGAGTCTGGAGCGTCGACCTAAGCAAAAAAAAAAAAATATACACTCAGGTGCAAAAAAAACAGGCCCCCTATTTTTTCCTCAAAATCGGCTATATTTGTTTATTATTTTGGCTTTTGATTTACACTTTTTATATTTTACCAACAAAGGACTTCCTCCTGGTATAAAAAGACAAGAATATGTTACTTAAACTAAAATTAATAAACAATGACATAAATAAAGGAAAATTACATGTGTACTTAGTAAAATTTATGTTAACAACAGCAAACTTTAGAGGTGCAGAAAACAAAATTTAACACATAAAATAGACTTTAGTATTTGGTATTTCCTCCTCTAGCCCTAATTATTGCTTGCATACGGCGTGGCATCCCACTAATGAGCTCACGAACTGCATTCTGAGGAATATTCTCCCATTCTTCTTGAAAGCTACACGAAGCTCATTTAGTGTGGTTGGTGCTATAGCACGACTTCTAACACGTCTGCCTAACATGTCCCACACATGTTCTATAGGATTCGCGTCCGGAGAACATGCTGGCAAGTTCATTTTTTCAATGCCAACTTCTGTCAAGTATTCACTGACGCATCTCGCTGAATGAGGTCTAGCGTTGTCCTGCATCAGGATAAAGTTATCGCCAATAAATGGAGCGAATGGAACCACCTGATATGCTAAAACTTCCTCAATATACCGTTGTGCAGTCAGTGAGCCCCCATTGATAAACACTAATTCTGTAGAGGCTTCACTTGATATTCCTGCCCATACCATTACGGAACCTCCGTTATGACTCAGCCTAGGGCTAAAAGCACATTCTTGGAATCGTTCCCCATTTCGTCTCCATACTCGTTTTCGCCCCTCTGGTGAATGTAGCGAGAACCTGGACTCATCGGTAAAGAGTATATTACTCCATTGCATAAGATTCCAATTGCTATGTTCACGAGCAAAGTGCAATCTCGCTACCCGGTGACGTAAAAGTAACTTAGGCCCAGTTGCTGGCCTAAAAGCTTTTAACCCATCCTCATGTAATCTTCGGCGAACTGTCCATTTACTTACATTTCTACCACGATCCTCCAGAAGTCGATTTCTTGTCTGTACTGAAGTCAAATGACAATCCCTTAGAGAATTTAGTACAATAAATCTGTCATCTTGAGCGGTAGTTACCCGTATTCTACCACTACCAGGCCTTCTTGTGTTTCTTCCAGTATCCCCAAAACGTTGTAACACCCTTTGAATGGTAGAACGACTAACATTGAGTAATCGAGCCACATATCTTTGGCTTCGACCATCTTCCACAAGAGCTACTGCTTTAGCACAATCTTCAGCACTTAAAACCGTAATAAGGACTTTAAAATTGTCAACGTTGATATTGACAATATTAACATTAACAAAAAATTGCCTAGTAACCGCCCAACAATTGAAAACACACAAGCTCCTTTCGAATTGCATGAATGAAATATGGAACTTTTGAATTTGAATTTTCTAAAATCATCTTTTTTTATGTAAAACGAGAAAATACACATGTATTCCAACTTTTTGTATTTAGAAGGAAGTCCTTTGTTGAGAAAGAAATATAATTTAAAAACCAAAATAATAACCCAATTAAGCCGATTTTGAAAAAATAATAGGTGGCCCGTTTTTTCTGCACCTGAGTGTATGTTAACCTTGTTCTTTTATAAAGAATTTCATTTGCATAAACTCGAATGGCCTTCTTCAAATTGTAGGAGATTTCGTAAGAATTTTCAAGTATATAATAATTGATGTTAGTTTCAAGTTTGGTTGTTAGAAAAAATTACATATCTTCAACCAAAAAACCCATCTTGATAATATATTGGGTCAAGGTGTGATAAATCACACAAAATTATTTTAATATATGCGAATATTCTATTTAACTAAATTTAAAATGTTAATATTATATGAAGTATGTTAAGTATTCAATTTATGCAAATCAGTAGCCCAGAAATATTCATGAAATAAAACCGCGAGTCGCACGCGCGCACGAAGGGTTTTATCTATAAAATATACATACATATACCGAACAAAAACGAGCAGAAATTCATGTATTTTAATATTTATTTTATTCTGTGAAAATTTCACCTGTCTAACTATCACGGTTCATGAAATACAGCCTGGTGATAGACGGACAGCTAAGTCTTAGTAATAGGGTCCGTTTGTTACCCTCTGTGGGGGTAACAACTACAAGTAATTTTTTTTCATAGGTACCTTTAAGTATGTAAATTAATATAAAAAAAAGTTTACCAGTCTATAGATTTCCCAAATTGGAAAAAAAAATCAGAAAACTTTTTTTTTCGAAATTTTTCAATATTTCGCGCTGGGAGGAAGGTAGAGAAAAATAAAAAATACCACCGTGTAGGGGGGGTGTTTTGCAACAAAAAAGATTTCTTGCGTTTCCTTCGTCCGAGCAATGGTTTGTCCGGAAAAAATTCGGTAAACTAAGTATGTGTTCCGCATCCGCGCGACTCTATTTTCTGAGGCGCGGCGGAGTACATTATAAACTATTGTACAGTTATAATGTGGATATAAATAATTGTAATACGGCGTTTTGAAGAGGAAAGTGTCGGCTTTAAGATGGCATTTTTTTGTCATAGCACATAATCATTTTTAGCAAATTACTCATATATAATATAAATATTATATTTTAATAAAAAACCAAGTGTTTCAATAAAAATATATTATATAATAAGGTGGCATTGAAGCAATTTTTCGAAGGATGGAAACTGTTATTTAGGAGGTCTGTTCCATAGATAAAATTTACGGATAATAAATTTTTCCTAATTACGAAATACGACACTTTTCATTATTTTGTAAATTTTAGGAATCTTGAATTCACAAGAAAATATATACAGGGTGATTCATTAGTGCGATAAAGTCCAATATCTTGTAAACAGTTGAAGATATTCGAATGAAATTTTGACTGATTGTAGCCAGCCTAGAGGCTCATATTTTAAAATTAGTGGCAATAGTACAGCGTGTTCCAGAACGCCGTGCCAGATCAAAGTTATATTTTTT
>CAJUYH010001974.1:0-11836 GCA_910591685.1 Galerucella tenella | reverse complement strand
TTCATCTGTCTGCATGTCGAGATTCGGCGAGAACAGACAACTGGTTACGAGACGAGACCGCAACTTAAACGAGACTAATTTGTTTGTAAATAGCGAGATCAAGTCGAGCTTTCTGAAAGTATCGCATTTTCTCGTCTCGTGTGAAGCACCAATCGAAATCAAGTGGTAAACCACAAAGTTCTCAACTGTGGTGTTCTATTTCTATTGTCTCAATTATTACCATCCTTGTAATTTAGATCTTTTCCACACTATTTGTGGGACGACTTTATCGACGACGTTTTTTTACGAGTCTAGAAAGTTTCAACGATTTTAAATAAACGTCTCACTATAAATAGTATTTATTACTGAACTGATCAACACTGTATGTTTATTAAACAAGCGAAAATTATTCTAAAACCGAGAATTTCAATACGTACAGTATGAAACAAAATAATCTTTGTTTTTATTCGCACTCGTTCTATCTTTGCCTAAATATGGCATCTACTTTTGACCTTCGACATTTAGTAGCCACTCCTTTACGGATTCCTGTTCGTTTCATTTATACATCTTGTTTTCACTATTATTTATTGTTTTGTTATTACTACTAACTTACATATATATCGTTAAAACTATTTATATCCAAAACACATGCTAGTCATCGTAACAATTTTTCTATTATATACAAAGTGTTTCTAAGATTTTGGATAAAAATTTAAATTTTCATATTCCACAAGGTTCAGTTTCGGGGCCACTCTTATTTTCCATTATAATAAAATTCTTTAGTGGAGCGATTTTAAGAAAATAAAGTACAGAAAGCTTTTACTAAAAATAAGAAGTGTTATCAGAGCCATACTAAATGCACGTACCAACTGAAATCACTCTGTATATAATCCATTCCATATGCAGCGACTTTGATTGACAAACGCTATGGGATATTTCCTAGTCGGCGTGTAAGGTGTATATTATGGAGAGGATTATGATGAGGTGGAGGTACTCGTGAAAAAATATTGTTATTAACTTTTAAAAAAACTACCAGATGTCTCAATGTTACGAAAAAGGTCATACGTACACGTCAGTCAGTGGGAATTTTGTAGTTCGTACCATAACAATGACGTTCAAGAAATTATTTTCAAATTATACTTTGGTTATAGTCTGTGGGATCGTTTATAAAATACGCAGTTATAAAAAATGCCCCCCCTAACTTTTGAAATTCTTAAAACAGAAAACGTTTCAGATAAATAAATTTCCTTCTTCTCAGTATAGCGATGAAATATGATTTTCCGTTATGACAAAGGTCACTAACCATATGTATCAAATCAGAAGACACAGAGGTTACCAAAATGTGAGATTACAAATATACTGGTCAGAGTATTACTGAATGATAGCGAGACTAGTAATTAGGAAGGTTGACGGCCATAAAAAGAAGTGTACTGTTGCATATACAGGATGGCTCAATTTAGTATCTAAAGCTCAAGGATATTTTTCAATTCTTTCAATATCTACTGCGGTTTTATAAATATTATTGTTAGTAAATTTAAACTGCAGTTATTCTTAATATTCAAACTGCACGAGTCCAATGACCAAACAAAAAATATACAGGATGTTCATTTAGTAGCCACCTCCTACGTTTTTGAGAACAGATATGGTACCAATAAGATTTAATCTCAAATTATTTTTACATGTACAGAGAGTTTATTTAAATTGTGTCAAAAAGGAATAATGATTGAAGTAGCTATAAAGAAGGGACCCTTTTTTTATATATCTCCCTTCTATTTGAAATTGTAAAAATTTAAGCAGGTGTTCGTCTCCTCTGCCAACATTTTCCCATGATCTATTCATTCATAATCAAAGAAAAAGTCCAAAAAGTACTTAAACTTTTGCAATTGAATTTTACCCTTTTCTAAAACGTTCATTCTAGTCTTACAACCATCCTGTATAGTGTATAGTACCTATATTAAACTTGAAATACCCTAGCCTAGTCTAGCAACTTTCCAGATTATTTCAATATATATGTTAATTTTATAAACACCGTAAAATCTATTTATATAAATAATTTCTATGCAGATGTCAATTATGTAGAAAGAAAATATTTACATAAACTGCTTAACTGTACAAGTTCCACAATAAAAATATTTCCTGGAGATGCAAATGTAATTTGTGAAACCGGTCGGGTTTTAAATGTTATATTTTTTCATTTTCTTATTAATTAATCTTTATACTTTGTTAGAGACACACTGTAGGTATACAGACTAGTAACGGTTTCCAACTAATGGATATGCACATATTAAATAGATACATCGAGCTCATTCAGGTGCACTTTTTTTCTTACATCTTCGAACGCGGGAAAAATCAACAAAAGGACAGATAGATAATCGCCTGCATTCACTTCCACTTCATTTTATTTACAGCTATTTGAAGTACATTCCGCATCAGAGATGTATCTATATAACATGAATTTTTTTGGTGAAAAAATATTCAGTATTTTGTCAAAAAACGTCTTGATTTTTAAAATATTATACACATAGATTCAAAAGTTTGACATCACCTTCTTCGGATGCGAAGGAATTTTTTTGCGCTAACAATTTTTTGTTGGCTTGTTTATCAATGTTTACCATTTCAATATGTTCCATATTTTTTGCAATATACAGATGTTTTCAGTTTTTTTTGTAAGATAACATTTTTAGTGCGATCATTTTAACATTCAAGGCATTGGATTTTTACGATTTGAAGTGCAAACATGAATCGTCAAGTCATAAGTGAGATTGACCGTGCAAGAATAGTGACTTTAGTTGAAGAAGGTCATTCTCAAAGGGTTCGTGGCAAACAGAGTTGGCGTTTGGCAAATTGATGTGTCTCGTGTATGGAACCGGTATCTCCAGACCAATTCTCTTCGTGATAGACCTAGAAGCGGTAGAAGGCGTGTTACTAATCAGCGACAGAACCGCTATATCCACTTAACTATTCGAAGAAACCCGACCATGGCAATACCAGCACTCCAAAGAGATATGAGACATACATTGGGAGTTCAAGTATCGATCTCGACATTACGAAGACGAATACTTGCGACAGGTTTGAGGTGTCGCCGACCAATAAGAGTGCCCAGACTACAACCTGAGTACAGAGTTCGCCGACTACAGTGGGCTCAAGAACACGTGGACTTGCCTGAAGAATTTTGGAATTCGGTGTTTTTTTCCGACGAGACAAGGATTTGTTTGGTACAAGATAGCCATCGAATACGCGTGTGGCGGGATCTAACGAGAGTTGCTCAGCTTGCCCATGCTCGCCCCGTGCCGCCCTTCAGAGGAAGAAGTGCTATGTTTTGGGCTGGTATCATGTTAAATGATCGCACAGAATTAATTCATGTGGAGGGAACGATGACTGGTGATAGGTATCTCAGAGAGATTCTGAATCCTCACGTGAGACTATGGCGCGCAACTGTTGGCAATTCCTTCGTTTTTATGGACGATAACGCCCGACCTCATCGGACCAGAGCTGTAAATGAGTATCTTGAAACTGAAGAGATCAATCGTTTGAACTGGCCTGCCCTATCTCTTGACATGAATCCCATAGAACATGCTTGAGACATGCTTGCCAGGGCAGCACGCAGAAATCCACCCAGGTGTGTACAAGAGCTTGTTCATGCGGCCCAAGAAGAATGGCGAAATATTCCTCAATAGAATATCAATAATTTGGTAAACAGCATGGGCAGGCGACTTCAAGCTTGCATAAATTCTAGAGGTGGAAATACTCTTTATTAAAAGTTCTCATGCAGGTTCTCACTTAACCTTTTCTTTAAAAAGAATCAATTTGTATTTAATTTATTTAATTTCTAAGAATACTTTTTATGTTTAAAGCAAGTTTATTATTGGATAATAAAAATTTTTTACAAATATACACGTTTTTTTTTATTGAAACTAATTATTTGATTAATCTCTGATACATTTATAATGAACACATTTTTTTTTCGGAGATTTAGGGTGATGCAAAACTTTTGAATCAATGTGTATTTTCAACAACCTGTGAATCTATAAATAAACAGCATAACATGAAGAATTTTTTCAATTCACGTCAGGACATTGGTCTGTATCACCCTGTATAATGAAATTAAGATATTTTAAAAATTCTTTTCGTTCATGAAATATTCCATACTTTACAAGACACACTGTATATTTTTTGATCTCAGTTAATTAATACCAAGCAACAAAATATCTAATTTGACTTTATGAATTAATAAATAACACTTTGGCTCTTTGTTTTATTAATAAAATATTTTTTAATACAGTCCTGAAGATTAGAAGCAGATTTTTCAATTTTTTTGTTACTAATAATTACCAAAAGTTTCAAGAATTGTAGTACGCAATACTTTCAGCAGTATTTGCAACAACAAAAGAAAAGAGATATTTATAATTTTTTCATTTGTAATAAAAGAGTGAATAGATTCCGTTATGGAGAATATTGTAAAATAGCCAACGAGTGAAAATGAAACATTCTTGTTTCTACATCATGATCTATTTCTATACGGAAGGTCGGGTTTAATTATCTTCTAACGAATTTTGCAAGGTCGCTAACACTCTATTGATGTTAAAAATATAAATATTTGTATTTATTAACATAAAGTAGTTATAAAACAATATATCTTTTCAAATCACATACAGGGTGTACCAACGACAAACTTCGGTATATGGGTTATTTTAAGAGATATCAAAAAATGTCATAAACAAAAATAGTAGATGGGCTGAAGATCCATATTTTGAAATTATGTCGAACTATACAGAATGCTGCATAACTCCGTTACAAACCAAACATATGATTTTTCAAATGGGAACCCCTGTGTATTATACCGAATTCGGATTGGTTACATTTTTTTTGAAGCTTTTGATATGAGGTTTTGCCACGTTATACAGAGTGCTTCAAAAGATATGGACACGTTTGCCATGCAATATCTCCGTATCCTATTAAATTTCAATTATATTTTTTTTTGTATACAGGGTGAACGGAAACTCGTCATTTTCTTTCTTATTTCAAAAGGAACACCCTGTATTTTATGGCAAAAATAGAATCTTCGATTATGTAATTTTAATTTTTGTCAAGCATTCCCCTATACCCAAAGTTTATAAAAACAGAGTTATCTGGTAATATTTATTGTAAACTATTATTATTGACTTTACTTTACTTTACTCTACTCTTGAGTGAAACTGATTTTTTTGATTTTTTTAGATAATGCAGAACTTTTTATAAAGAAAATAATTTTTCATCCTAAAATTTAGAATAAAAAATACAATATCATTATTGTTATCCAGAAGTGGCAAACTTTTAAATTAGAGTCAACTTACAGGGTTCGTTCAAGTAGTTAATTAGAAAAATATTTTTGACTTTCCACATCATTTTCAAATACACTATAAAAGAGACTTAAAAATTGTCAAAATAAACACAATTTAGTTTTTTCAAAAATTTACTTGTTTATATATTTTCTCAAATCCATAAAACGTATACAAACATTACCTCATAGAAAATGCATTACATCATAGTTCTGTGCTCGAGTATAAGTTCTTATAATACAGAGTGTTACGTAACATTCAGATATTCGTATGCCATCTGTTCTAAGTATCGTTTATCATCTAAACATATGGACTAAGTTTATCGTTTATTAAAATGAAAGTATTCCATTAAATATATCGTAACCCAATAATCTAAATTACATACTTTATACAGAGACGTTTTATTTATTCATTCATTAATTTAATTTGATAATTTAAACGTTTTTGTAACTAATTTGGTCGTATTGAACAGTCCCCACATCCACCCGATCTAAATCATAGAGATTATGAATATTTACGAAAGAAAAACTAGAGGAATTATTGGAAAGGTTTTTTTTAAATATTACCATGAACATTTTCATCTAGTTTCCTTTATAACTATTAGGTCCTTTCATTTATTATGGCAAACGGTATAGTTACCAAAAATACCCTCATTTTAAAACTTCATTTATTTATGTTTGGATAACATAAACTCTTCAAAATTAAGCCAGTCGTTATGGGTCATTTTAGACCATAAGTACAAGTAATTAAGTTCCTTGTGGCATTATTTATTATTTTTTCTCTTATTTTTTGGGAATGAAACCACTATAATGTTTTTTATTTTTTATTTCGACGTTTCGGTAGCGTTCCAGCTACCTTTCTCAAGATTATATAATGATGAAATAATTTTTGGTGCCTATCTGACACAACGAAAAAAATATGACAACTAGACAATCAATAATATTTTGAAGTTTATGACTACAAAACTTTGTTGTCAAATTTTATTAAGGTCCATTCATAGTAGATCACATCTCTGGTAAAATGTGAAATTAATATTTTATTTTATGACATTCCAAAGATATGATAGTCTACTAGAAATGGAATCCAGTGAAGTGCACGTTCCCGGAACGGTTTTTATTGGGATAGCGCTTTTTTTAGCTTATTTTGGAAATGTTGTTAATAAAACGCGTTTGTTGTTACTTTTTTGTGTATAATTATTTTTGTTTTCAAAACATGTATAACTCAGTTTGGTGATTTTGTGTATTGAAGTGTGTATCGATTAACAACTATTCCAATGATAAATCATAAGAAAACCTGGATAAAAACTTATGATGCTATCCTGATAACGCAGGTAATTGATTATTGAAAATTTCTCTTTCTAACATTGGTAACCAAATTTGACTACATTCGGCTGAAATACTATCTGCATTTAGTTGTATTAAAGCACTTTCTTTGATTTTTCGTCTTTTATTATTGGGCTCTTTCAATATTATTTTTGTCGAATCCCATTGAATTTTATGCCCCCTTCCCAAAATTACTTTTATCATCAGCATTTATACCTCGAAAAAAACTCTATTTTTCTTTGTTTATATTTTTTAAATTGAAAATACTTCAGTAAACAATTTTTTTTAAAGTTACGATCTTTTTGTACATATTATACACTAGTAAACCCCAAGGTTAGTAGGGTTCTAGTTAACAGCATGCAGAAATGTTATCCAGAGTTGCCAGATTGTATTGGAAATCCGAAATTCAATCTAAATTGTTACTATTTTTCGAAATGGTAATTTTTAAAGATTTTACCAATTTGCAGTGGTAGAAATTATATCAGTTTACTAATTATTTACGATTTCGGAATATTAATTTATAGCTCTCCATCTTCGAAATTGTTTTTCAAAAAAGTGTAGGAAACATTTTTCTCGATGTGAAAATTATTTAATCAAAATAAAGTGGAAAAAGTGAACAGAGAGAAACTATATTCCATCACTGTATACTTTTGAACGAGTTTTTCGAGACCCCGATTCGCCCAAGGTAAGTTATTCAATGGATAGAGAAGAAGAAGAAATAACGATAATTATTTTGACTCCTCGTTCATTCATTATTATCTCGTTATATCCTTATAAAAGGATATTATTTACTGCCTTGCGTGAACCTTCGCTAATTATCGTATATACTATGCATTAATTGGCAATAAAAGACCCCCACAACGGGCGATTTCCTGGCCAATTTTTATCGAAAATAATAAAGGCATGAGAATATTAATGATTCCACTTCGGATATTTTTGTACTGTTACTCCATTACATTGGGTTTCTTTTGCAGATACTGTTCTTAGAATAAAACTATTTGTGATCATATTTTATAGAATTGGGAAGGATAACCCTTTTTTAATTCGGTCCCTAGTCGTGTCAAATGTCCATCATTACAAGACATGACAAAGTCTGGGAAAATAACATAAAGTAAAAACATATTTTTGGTAAATAGTCCAGTACATGAAGGTACAAAGCTCCTGAAAAGTCCCTGAAGACTTCACTTTGGGCTCAATTTGTAGGTGTTTGCAGGTGTTTTCAAACGAGAAAAAATTTAATGCGACTGAGTTTGCGGAAGGGGGGAATTGGCCCCTCAAGTCCTGGAAAACCGGTTTCTCGCTAATATCTGGCTCAATATGCGAATTAAAGAACTTTTCTTTGGATAAAAAATGAAGATCGTCTTATTATCTACAGAAATGATCCCCATCATTTTTTTCGAAAATTCGATAGTTATCGAGACATTGTCAAGTTTTTGCCGAGCTATGGAACAATTCGTCCGCCCGCTTACAAGTTGATGCATAGACAGCAGAATTCCTACAGACAGAGCAGCAGCTGAAATGAGGAGACTTTTAGGTCTCATTATCTCGATAACACCGAGGTGAGAAACACCTACTACAAGGAAATTATAAAAGCTAAAAGAAATAGCTTCAGAAAATTCTGTGAAGATATAAACACAACACCTGCTGCGGCAAGACTTTACAAAGTTATGGCGAAAAGTAGGGTCAACACAGATATGGCTTTGAGGAAGCCAGATGGTGAATATACCGAATATACCGAAAATAAGGGGGGAAAGAGTTCGACTCTTACTAGAAACTCATTTTCCAGGGAGTACCCCAAATAGGGGAGATAATCCTCTCGAAGTTCACAATAGGCATTCGAGAGAAAGTATTGCAATGGCCAAACACATTTGTAGTAACGATAGGTTGATATGGGCCATGAACACCTTTTCACCTTTCAAGGCAGCAGGAGCAGGAGCAGATGGAATTTTCCCAGCATTGCTCCAGAAAGGACAAGACGAAATTCGACCGCATCTGATTAGAATAAGTCGAAGCAGCTTAGAACTGGGTTATACAGGGCTTTTCACGATGAGCGTTAATTAGACGTTTCTGGCAAACCAGACAATGGATCAACCTGAAAATTTGACAGTATGCATAAATGAACATGATCTACACTCCTAAAATACTTTAGACGATGCGGCGTTGCCGCTTCTACTGTAAAGTGGCGGTTACTTTGATTTTTCAAATGGAACACCCTGTATATAATATCATATTATGATTTCTTATCACTTCGTCAACAATTTCATATAGTATCTCTCTATACCTATCTCTTACCGTTTAAGAGATATAAATTAATTTTGATTTTTTTTTTCACCAAACATGTACTTTTATAAACGATGATAAACTTGAACTCTCTGGTACTGAGACGATCAAATTCGGAATGGAGTGAAGTGATACCATAAGGATCCTCACTTCGGAGCCATATTTTTTTTGCCTCATACAGGGTCGTTAGAAAATGCGGATACTTTGTTCACATGAAAAAATGAGTGGAAGTCAATTTTTTCAAATGGAACACCCTGTATTTTTCTACATTTTTGAGCTCTACATCCAATTTTAGATTGACTTTGTTCAGATAATCCTATTCTGATTTCGATCCGTTTTCGAGATAAACTGTTTCAAACAGAAACTGACGTGGTTCCCTTGAATTCATCAATTATTTTTGAAATTAAACAGAATCCATTCGATGTTCCTTCATCAGTCACAGATAATGCAATGAATAAATAATTATTAAAATACTCTTCAACCATCAAATGAAACTTCTCTCCAAAAAATAGTTTTATTAACGCTGACACACGAACTGAAAATAAATTCATGAATTAGTAAGTCAATTCAATTATCACTGTATTTCAGAATATGTTCGAACACATCTCCCCCTCTACTTAAACAAACATGTAATCTCTTCAGAAGATTTTCATGTGTAGCGCTTCTGATTGATTCTGAGCACCATCCAATTGGTACCATACACGTTCTCTTCCTGGCCTATGATTTAAAATCATTTGAATTCCATTTCTCAGTAAATCTTCATAATAGATAATAGATGATAAATCTCGAAAATAAGTGATTAATTCAAGGGAACCACGTCAGTGTCTGTTTGAAACAGTTTATCTCGAAAACGGATCGAAATCGGAATAGGATTATCTGAACAAAGTCAATCTAAAATTGGATGTAGAGCTCAAAAATGTGGAAAAATACAGGGTGTTCCATTTGAAAAAATGGACTTCCACTCATTTTTTCATAAGAACAAAGTATCCGCATTCTCTAACGACCCTGTATGGGGAAAAAAAAATATGGCTCCGAAGTGAGGATCCTTATGGTATCACTTCACTCCATTCCGAATTTGATCGTCTTAGTACCAGAGAGTTCAAGATTATCAACGTTTATAAAAGTACATGTTTGGTGAAAAAAAAATCAAAATTAATTTATATCTCTTAAACGGTAAGAGATAGGTATAGAGAGATACTATATGAAATTGTTGACGAAGTGATAAGAAATCATAATATGATATCATATACAGGGTGTTCCATTTGAAAAATCAAAGTAACCGCTACTTTACAGTAGAAGCGGCAACGCCGCATCGTCTAAAATATTTTAGGCGTGTAGATCATGTTCATTTATGCATACTGTCAAATTTTCAGGTTGATCCGTTGTCTGGTTTGCCAGAAACGTCTAATTAACGCTCATCGTGGAAAGCCCTGTATACCTGAAGCATGGATAAGGGCAATAGTTACCTTCATTCCAAAAACTGGAAAAAGGGACACAACAAACCCCAAATCCTTTAGACCAATTAGTCTAACATCGTTTGTACTCAAAACGATGGAAAAGGCTATTGATAACCATATTAGAACGGAAATCCCCTTGAGAGACTACCTCTCCACCCATGTAAGCATGCTTACCGGGCAGGTAGATCTACGGAGACTGCACTGGTACAACTGACGGAGGATATCCGAGGTGCTCTAGACAACCAAGAAACTGTAGTATGTGCATTTTGGGACATAGAAGGAGCTTTTGACAATACTCCACATGAGGCTGTCAAAAGAGCATTGTACAGAAGAGTTGTAGACAGCGCAACATCCAAATGGATGTCGGAGCTGCTCACCACAAGAATAGCAGAGACGAGGACGAGCAAAGACATTGTCTCCATCTGCACTACCAGAGGATGCCCACAGGGAGGAAGTAGCATCCCCATTAATGAGGAGTCTGACGGTTGACGAACTCCTGTGTGGTTTGACGGATCTCGGAATATCCTGTTTTCAGCGTTTAGGAGGCCATGTTCCCTCCCTTCCGTAAATTCAGTCGCGTAAAGATTTTTCTCGTTTAAAAACACCTGCCGTGAGCTACAAATTGAGCCCAAAGTGAGGTCTTCAGCGACTTTTCAGGGAGCTTTCGATATTTTCAGCTGTTCAGTTACTGGACTAAAAACTTTCTTGAAAATAAGGATCTTTTGGGTAAAAATCGAAGTTTTTAATTTTCAAGAGAACTTGACATTTCAAAAACCGGCAATTTTTCCAATAGGTAGGTTTATTTTGTTTCCCCAGTTTACATACCCTCAACAAAATTTAAGTAACTGCCCTTATTTTCGAACTAACTTGCCCACAAGTTATTTTTATAAAAAAAAAAATACCCGAAAGCTACAAAACAACGAATAAAAATAATCAGAACAGACTCTCCCACTGAATCGTCTGCTAAAGCCGTCGATAGAACCAGAAAAGTCCAATTAAGACCCGTGTCGAACGTACGAGTAGCGAGGCTAGCCGTCGAGGCGCTTCTATAAAAAGACGGCCGGCACCACTCATTACACACTGGCGCGTGAAGCGTCTCCATTTAAGGTCTCATCTGTACTCGGCGATTTGGCAGACCTTTTAAAATAATAAGCCATATGTTTATCGACAAATCGCTTTGAAGTTTTTTTTTGTTTTGAAAAGTACAAAACACGGAAGAATTATTAGGTATACTCCATTCCAAGGTATTTCAGATAGTCGTTAACCCGATAACAATATCACAGTATCCTACTAGTTTTTTTCGAAAAGCTTGAAGATAATATTTTACAACTAGCCTTAAAATATATACGAGAATAATAGAGATCCGATTAAGAAGGCATATACAGATCACGTAATTTCTTATGGAACCTTCCTGGATTACACAAGTACGACAAGGAAAATATGAGAAAAACAGCTTGAAAGAGAGAGAAAGTATAACTGT
>CAJUYH010001973.1:0-43853 GCA_910591685.1 Galerucella tenella | reverse complement strand
GAACAACTCAAAAAGCGATTGAACATGAGATATGGCCTGGAACACTTAGAGCATCTGTACCAGTCGCAGCTGAAAAACCGCAAACAGAAACGCGACGAAACTCTGCAAGAATTCGAAGCAGACATTGCGAGGTTGGTGCGGTTTGCCTATCCATCGGCACCGGAGAATGTCATGGAATGTTTAGGGGTACAGACATTCATCGACGGAGTTCGTGACCATGAAATGCAGAGAACTCTACGCTTGGCTCGGCACAAGACACTGGTCGACGTACTCTCTGCAGCCTTGGAGTACGAAGCAGCTACACAAGCTTCCGGAGTATACGGCAAGGTGAGGGCTGTAGCAGACGAAGAAGTGGAGAACAAGCTTGACCAGCTTGTCAACATGATGAAAAGCATCTCAAATGGAAAATCGAAAGCTGTCAACATGATGAAAAGCATCTCAAATGGAAAATCGAAAGCTGTGAGATGCTGGAATCGTGGAGAAATGGGACATGTACGCAGTTCGTGCAAGCGACCGAGAACTGCTACAAACAGAAGACCATGCCCCGCAGAGTGCTCTCACTGCACCAAAACAGAAACTAAGGAAGCTGCCATTCGAAGAACCACGGTGACCAGCGACGAATGGACACCGGAAAAGTTGGAAGAGGAACAAGAGAACGATCCCGACTTGAAGAAAATCCGACATTGGAAAATGGAAAACTGTTGACCTACTTGGCAGGAGATTTCAAGGTACTCGCCAACGATGAAATCGTATTGGGCCCAGTGGGACTCGCTGGTTCTGGAAAACGGTTTGCTACAGCGAGTAATCGAGAACGATGAAGGTTCCGAAAGTAGAAGACAGTTGGTGATTCCAAGAACAAGGGTAGCAGCAGTACTGCGGAAATTACACGACAGTCCGTCAGGAGGACATCTAGGTGTGAAGAAGACCCTCCAGAAAGTGCGAGAACGGTTTTATTGGATGCACAGTTCCGAAGATGTGAAGGACTGGTGTAAGAAGTGCACTACCTGTGCTACGACCAATGGACCACAAGGAAGAAGAAAGGCTCCTATGAAGCAATACAATGTCGGAAGCCCTTTTGAACGCATTGCCCTGGACATTGCCGGACCGTTTCCACCGACAGCAAATGGCAGCAGGTACATTTTGGTGGTGATGGATTATTTCACAAAATGGGTAGAAGCGTATGCCATTCCAAACCAAGAAGCCGCAACTGTTGCCGACGTACTTTTGAATGAGTTCATTTGCCGATATGGAGTGCCCCTGGAAATACACAGCGACCAGGGCAGAAACTTCGAAAGCCAGCTGTTCCAGGAAGTTTGTGAAAAGCTCGGTATGAAGAAAACGAGAACTACGGCTTAGCATCCACAGCCGGACGGAATGGTAGAGCGAATGAACAAAACTCTTGGCAAATACCTGTCTAAAGTAGTATCTAACCATCAGCGAGATTGGGACCAATATCTCTCGCCAAAGGTGGTACACCGTAACCGATTAGCGCCATTCGAGGGTGACCACGATGAGGAAGTAAACCAGCTTCAGGAAGTAGCCGATCCTGCTTTTGGAGAGTTCATGGGTGCTTATGGTGGTACCGGAAAAGCAAGATTCGGCGTCACCACTGAGAGACGACAAGACATGCTTACCGTTCCAGAGGAATACTCACTGGCAATAAACATCCCTGCCAGCGTAACCGATGCACGCGGACTAGCATCTCTGTTCATAAAGAAGAGTGGCGCCCGACGTTTGCAAGACCAGTTACCAGTACCAGGTAAAGCTCTGAAGCTGCAAGATGGCTCCCGCTACAATTTCCACCTAGTGACGAGAAACACCTTCGACGAAAGTCCAACGTACGAGGATGTCTGGGAAGCATTACGAAGCTTGAGGGAGCATGTGCTTGAATTGGACGTGCATAGGCTAGCCATGCCCAAGATTGAATGTAGGCATTTAGATTGGCGAATAATACGTAACATGGTAGAAGTAATCTTCCGAGACACCGAAGTGCAGGTACTAGTCTGCGGCCAAGCACGGGAGACACAGCCAACAGAGAAGACGGTCGCATGTTACTTCCATGCAACTGGAAAATGTAACAAGGGAACCAGTTGCCGATACAGTCATCTCGTTTCCGTTTCCTAGTTAGTTCCAGGAGGAACTGTCTCTTAAGGAGGGGGCAATGTTACGCGAGCTGCTGCATCAATGTGCTCAATTAGTGCCCCCAGTGAAATTCCCATATGAGACGACTATGGCTCCTCCGCCTTATTTTCAAGAATGATCTGGAAAACGTAACATCTAGAAAAACCCGGCGCACCCACCAAAACTTCGACTTCGAGAATTCTCTAGAACGTGCGAGTATAAATAGGCGACGAGCATCGCAGCGGAGTTAGTTAGTCAGTTAGTGTTGATACTGAAAGAAAGCAATCGCGCCTCGATAAAGTGTTTATTAAGTGACTCTCATATAAATTATAGTTAGTGTGTGTTTAGTGTGTATATGAATTATTAAATAAGAATTGTATTCCAATATAAATCTGTAAATATAAATTAATTGTAAATATAAATTAGAATAAACGTTACAGTACTATACATACTATGTATGTGTGTGTATTTGCCTGTAGGAACCCAGGCATTCTTTCAATTTACGAAAAATATATAAAGCCGCGTCCACATTATGTCGAATGGTGTCGATCGACATGGTCGAACGACAATGCCAATCCAGTGTGGATGGTCGCTCGACATTGTCGATCCATGTTGGGTCGAATCGAATGCAAACCCGAATCAAGTCGGTACGAACAAAAGGAAGTCGAATCGACATGGCTAGTTTGGACGTGTCGAAGCATGTTGTTCAACATTTCCTAAACGTAGTCATTTTGGTTAGTTTTGTGTGTGTGCTGTATTTCAATTTGAATTGGAATGAAAAGCAATGATATTTTTTCATATCATTGACCAGGCTGGGTCGTACCCAAAATCTTCGAGGGCAACGAAAACGCTGTTGCTGGTTTCCAACAACTGCAATAATAATTGCAGCAGCAGCTGCCAGTACAGCACCTTCTGGATTACTCAAAATTAAAAATTTTAATGAAGCAAAACCAACTCAAAATATTTTCAGTTTTGATAATAGCGCGGCGATGTATATCGGTAAACCACAGAACTAAAAACCCGGTCAAGACGTCCACATTATACTGAGTTGAAACTCGAACGTGACGAATGAGATTTGCCGATCGACCTTGTCGATCGGCATAATGTGGACGCAGCTTAACACTAACAAAAATACAAACTAAATGCAAATACGTTAACGAAAACTGATAATGGTTAGAGTGAAGTTTATGAAATAGTCTAATAGCCGTAAAAACAATATAAATCGGAAGTAAATTTAAACAACTACTAAGTCATTCACTATATTTATGTTGCAAACTTCTCTTTTAGGTTACGTACGTCACAGCATAATTGGCGATTCAAATCGACATAAAACCTTGTGAGGATGGAAACTACTGAAAATAATTGATTTCCCATTATGCTTTTGATCACCCACCGAAACTATCAACATTGAGAATTTTTGTTTAGTTCATCACTTTATTGTAGAGATTACCTATAATAATGAATAATAAAAGCTCGAAGTGAGAACTAGAAAGTTTAAAAATTGTAGGAAATTATTGCAATAGTGGTTGGTAGAGTAGCTGATTTAAAACGAAGACGTGAATTGAATTAAATAGAACCAGAGTGTTTTCAATTTGTACACTGCGCGTCATATAAAACTGGTACAATACCAAAATTGATAATTGATGGAAGTCATTGATGAATGATTTTGTGTACATTAAAATAGCTCAAAAACGCACGGTCGACGGAAAAACTAATTCATTGCCATCACAGTCTAGTGTATACATAGGTGAATTGTTTGCTATCTTGCAAGCACTTCTGTCTCTAAAGCCGGGTCCACATCAAACCAACAAAACAACAACTTGATATTTCCCAAAATTTTAAAGCAAAATCTAAATATTGCGGCAACTATTTTATTTTGTTGGTCTTTTCAACAATATTTTATTCTTCCGTCGCCTGTCGGTAAAGATCAAAGTGTTGATGCTGCTTGAGTGTGCACGAACACTCAAAGGAAACAAAAACAATGGTTTTTCAGTTTGTGTCATTGCGTGCCCTATAGGTACGCAGTAGGCGTTTAATTTTCCTTTTTGTATCGTTGGTTCAATGATTTGTATTCGATGTTCAAGATCAGTAGGTACTGGTCAAACTTAGGAAGTTTTTAAAGCTGGATCGCATTTCTCCACTATAATACCGATTTTTCCGTAAATCTTCCAACAACATTCCTCAACATAGTTTTATTGTCGATGTTTAGGCTCGGTCTAACCCAAAAACTTTTTTTCTTTTTTCAGGTTAAAAATAAAAAACCAGCTCACAATAAATAATAAGCCATTGTTCCTTTGTTATTCAAAATTTTGATTGTCATTTCATCAGGGAGCACAAAGTTGACTAATTGTTTTAATAATATATGCGGACAGCAGTTGACAATTTTTTTCGTTTTTATAAACTTGCGGTTTTATTGTGTTCAAATTTTCTGCCATATGTTCAGACTCACTTGCATCTATTCAGTCAATTAAATTTTCATTCACATCACATCCAACTGTTCCACGTAAAATATCTCATTCACTCATACTAAATAATTTGATATTGATATTTTGTAATCTGGTCAATGGATTATAATAATCTTCAAGTGGAAAATTCCAAAATTAGGTACCACTCTAATACCACCAAATCAATTATCTCACAAGCGGGTAGTTTGAAAAAATAACAACACCGAATGATAATTGCTAGAACTTTATTTAATTAAAAACTGTACAGCTATCAAGTTCATATTACTTGAATGAATAAAAAAATGAGCGATTGTCATATAGGTACATAAAATTTTTCAAGTACGTGAAAATAATGTTTTATAAAAAACATAGTAAAACACCAGTCCAACAAATACTAGTTTTATAGATCTATCTAAGAAGTACAATCTGAAACAAATAACATATAAAAGTTTTTTTAAAGATTTTGGTTGAGTTTAGAGCTGAACAACATTTTGAAAACCGTATATTATGGCTCAGAAATATAATTTCCGTCAATATTGTCTGCAACAGCGAGAATATGTAAAGAATAATTTGTTTCTAAGTCGCACAAGAATGGACAATGCAGGCGAAATTATTCGTATCGCAGTAACTTATATTATTTAAAAAAAAATTGGTATATCAACAATTGCTACGCCAAGTTATTGCCATCTTTTATAGCATTTTTATCCTCCGTCTCCTCTAATATGGAACCTTGTAATCGACTGGCTGAAAAGGAGTCTCAAAGACCATACTGTCTTAGAATATGGGGATGATCTGGTCATCAAATCACAAGGTAAATTCAGTCAGAGAACGCATGCAACAGGCTCTAGACATAGTAACAAAATGGACGAAAGTGGCGGGTTTAAACAATGTCCCACCAAATAAAACAACGTGCCTTATACCAAAAGTAGGGACTTGGTGGAATTGGGATTTAGGGTACGGATACTCCAATGGTGATGCATGTTAAATGTCTCGGGGTGATTATTGACTCCAGATTAACATGGACCAAATAACTGGAAAAACTAAGCAACAAGATTGGAGACCACGTTGAGGATGGCAAGGCGAACAAGTGGATAGCTGTTTCCCCAAGAAGTGACCGGGTATACAGACGGATCAAAGACTAGGGAAGAGGATGTTTAGTGAGATGAACTATAGAAGATATTCCTTCTAGCTAGGAGAACATACCTCTGTATTTTAGGCGGAGATTTATGGGTATCCTAGAATGTGTCAGTATTAACAAATATAGGACTGACACTCATAGGATAAACATATTAACTGACAGCTAGGCAGCCCTTGCATCTCTAAATAGTCAAGGAAACATCCAGACTAGTAAAAGAATGCCAGAAAGAAATAAATGAACTGGCAGACCACATTAGAGTAAGATTAGTGTGGGCGCTGAGACATAACAATATTTCTGAAAATGAACAAGCTGATGAACTCGCGAGAAGAGGTTCAGCAACGACATACGTTGGACCAGAACCAGCTCTTGGGACCACACAGAAGGTGGAGCGAGGACAAATACAGAAATGGGTACAAAGCCAACAGTGAAGGAACACTCCATAGCAGGTAAGACCTTCATAGGTGACATGTGTGTTAAACGGGCTGAAGAACTACTGAATATCTGTAGGAATAAGCTGAGAAATATTACTGGTTATCTACTCAAAGGTACCGGAATGGCTGGGCGGGGGGAATAAAAGTGGAAGAGTGCAGTGCTCCCAAAAGGAGGAAAAAAACTAGCGCCACTAAATCCTTGCGTGTGTAAACTCACCATTAGTCAATTCAACCTCCGATATTTTGACAACAAAACGCCAAAACTAACTAATATTGCAAATGCATTTCGCTCCTATATTGCATAGTCTAGAAGTTATTGGAAACAATATTGCCGGACACTCCATTACGGTAAAAATATTTTATCTACAACTGTCATATATCAGGTACGATTTGACATTATTTTCAATGTCATAATGACGTATATTACCGCACTAGTGCGATAATATGAATCTAGAAAAATGTAAATACCAGAATTAAATATTTAAAATAACACTGAAAGCTGCATTTTCAATTTCCGAAAGGAGATTGTCATCGCTTGAACTCGTTTTTATAGATTTTTGTTCATTCAACTTTGACATTATTATCGATATTATTAAAAATATGTTGTAATGAACTTTTTTTTATATAGGTATACTGTTGATAATACTAATAAACAGTTGTAGATAAAATTTTGTACGTAACACGTGTCATAGGAATTATTAACGCACTTATGTGATTACACGACTCGGCCTACGGCCTCTTCGTGCAAACTTCACATGCGTGCGTTAATAATGTCCATATCCCACTAATTACGTAAATAACTATTCCATACTTACATTTTTATATTTCGTCTAGCAGCTGGTAACATATCATCAGTTTCTTTAAAGACGAACCTTCTTAAATATAGTATACAGTTCTGTATATATTTTCTAACATCTTTGTCTTCGTCATGCAATTGGTAATGCCTTTTTTCAACTTCGTTCAAGGTTTTCCTAATAGTTTCAATTTGAGTGGTTTCAAAATCCCATTTTCTGGTTGTATAAAATTCATACATCTGCAAACCATTTAATATTCTTTTTTGAATGGCCATAAATCTACAAACAGACAAAATATATTGAATATTTTCATTTCATGCCAAAAGACATCACAATGCCAAACAATAAGTAATGCATTGTCAATTACCTAGTTGTTAAATTTCTCAATAATGGTACGTTTAGGAGAAAAATAGAGAATTTAATTAAATTGAAATGTTATTTGTGTGGGTATGGTGACAAATTCCTAACCTAGCGAGAAGTTGTGAATTGTGGAATGATAAGTATCCAGATAGTTCTATTCGTCAATACACTGTGTCGAGAATAAAATACAAAGGAGCATTAAGGGGTCCGGTGAACTATAGGGACACACGAATTTCTTAGTGATTTTGCGAAAAATCGATAGTACTCACCTATTTTAAGGATTATCCGTCGAAAATTTTGCGGGTTATACACAATTTACAGAGAAAAATCCAATAAAAGATTTTTTTCCGCCACTTGAACCATCACTTTTGGACTAAATATTTTATACAAACAACAGTTTAAACGTATCACACTGAACGGGAAAGTGATGAACAACATGTTTTCTCGCTAATAATAACAACATTTCAGTGAGTTTCTTCAAAATATTGTTTAAATTACCACTTTTATAAATATATTGTAATAATTTTAATTGGGTGTTGTATTTCTTATTTTTAGATTTGTATTATTCTGTTATATTTTATTATTTATTTTGGGCGCCTTTATTTTTCAAAAAATTGGTATAGTTACTTTAAATTATTGTTTGAATAATTCGGCTAGCTATTAAAAAAAACAATTTTGACTCTCTCTCCCAAGTTGCGGTTCCCTCAATTAAAGTCTGATCAAATGATTTAATAGTTTTTGAAAAACGTTTAATATATAATTTTTATGTATTTAAATAAATTTAAAAAAAACAAACTTTGAAGAATTATTTCCTTACTTTATAAACCTTTCCTTTTTTATTAAAAACTCTATTTTCTCTTATTATCCTCAGCAACTAAATATTCCGTTTCCTTATCCTTTTATTATTTAATGATTTTATTATTACCTACCCTTTATTATTATCTTAAAATTCACGTTCCCCTCGTAATACAAATAGAATGATTCGAAACTTGAAACTTTGAACATGCGCAGACTTTATCATGTGTTTAAGTATGGGATCATTGGGATCACGTAAAAAGGAATTGTTTAATTGCTTTGGATTATCTGAATTATTAAGGTAAGCTTCCTTTTTATTTATAATTACTAATATTAAAAAACTTAACTAACTTATTATATAAGAAATATGCAATTGCGAAATGAATGTTTTTATGATGAATAAATTTATAGGTTATCTACTTTCAGGAACTTGATTCTAATAAATCCTCTTCTCTGCTATGTGGGATATAAATTAATTGGAATTGATTGCTGATTTCATACACACTATTATAGAAAGTAAACTGAACTTTCTCAGGAACAAACTGCATACAATATCCTTTGAAATTTCTGGGATGCTCTCTCCAGTCAAGGTTAAATATAGGTTAAACAAAGCTTACCGCTTTCTAGAAGATAATCAAATGATGAGATCTCTTACACGGTTAGTACTCTTTATTTTTCTATTAGTTTGGTATGATTTTGAGGCACTTTACTTTATATTTTTCAATTTTTGATTTTTCTTTCTAAATTTCTGAACCTTCTCCCTTCTTGTTCCAAAATCAACAACTTTCAATTTTTTTCTTGTTTATCCTCTCACAGGCGACTTCTCCTGTGATCTAATTGTCTTAGTGTCATTTTGAATTGACTTCTATGGATATAAAGGTCCTTTCACATGTTCATTATATCAATGTTCCTTATTAACTACACTTTTTTTTAATCGGTTGATTCATTTCGCGATTAATCACTGTCACTACACTGAATTTTTAGATGAGTTACATAAATCTAATTTAACTATACTATCTATTACATTTTACCTAACATGTATCAATAATTATAAGATTATTTATTTAAGGTTTATAAAGATATTTTATGTTTATTATTTATTTGTTTTAAATTGTTCTCTTTTTTAAATTTAAATTGATTCCTATTCAGGGTGAATTGATTTATTACATGGTTGTTTTCTTTAATTACAGATTCTTCACCTTAAATTGGATTCAACTGCTTTCAGATCATCACAATATATTTGACAGGCTACAAATGTGTATGAAAACAATTAAATCAAATGACAAATGACATAGAAATTCTAGCGTAATGTGTGACATGGTTGCCAGCTGTAAACGATTACGTGAGAATCATGATATTTTTAAAATATTAATTAATTATTGCATTCGAATTTCATCTTAGAAAGTATTGGATGATGAGAGAATGCATTGTAATGCACATCAATCTATTCAAGAAGAGGAAAAAAATATAATAATTGGATTCACCCTTCCCCTTCTAGAATAATTTAATGTGGATTACAAATAACTGGAGGCATTTGCCTTCCCCTCAAGATATTCAAGAAGGGGAAGGGAATATAATAATTGGATTTACCCTTCCCCTTCTTGAATAACTTAAGGTGGATTACAAAGTATTGGATATTGGATATTCCAGAAGGGGAAGGGAATATACAAGTTGAAAAAATTGACCTTTACCCTGACGTCACTAACAATGAACAGTAGTAAACACAAACTTAATATACCTCATCCTTTTCTACTGACAGTAAAAACACATCATACAATATACGTACACTTGTCTTTCAAGCAATGACATACGTTCTTCTGTAACTCTAATTATTACTTCCAAATGTTGAAAAGAGATAGCACCAAAAACAATTAATCGGTTGTATTCATAAGAATTTATTTTGACCTCTTATGACAACTGTCATTATTTTGATACATCGAGTTTTTTTCAAATTGTTCCATCATTTGCATTCAGATAAATTCAAGACCTCTAATTTATTATTTTTATTCCACGATAAGTACATAATTTTCTGTTTCGCATTTAATGAACATTTCCAACTTAACCTCACTTCTTAGACGGTGGCTGAACAAGATAAACAAGCAGTCAACGTATTTACGCACACGACAAAGTAATTGTAGCCATTTTTGACTCATTGATTGATTTCGCGAGGTTAGTAGGTATGACGTCAGGGTAAAGGTCAATTTTTTCTACTGTAATAATTGGATTCACCCTTCCCCTTCTAGAATAATTAAGTTATTCTAGAAGGGGAAGGGTGAATCCAATTATTATATTCCCTTCCCCTTCTGGAATAACTTGATGTGGATTACAAAGTATTGGATATTTTTTGAGGGGAAGGCTGAATACAATGATTATATATTTGTTTCCCCTTCTTCAAATACGCAATATAAGGATATCATTATATATAAAATGTGTTTATAATTCCATTTATGTTCTTGGGTTTGTCTTGAATGAATCTAACTAAAAATATAGTCTGATACAATATTTAATTTCGTATCTTAATAGTCATGTAGCATGATTGTCGAGTAGTCGATTACAGCTGGCAACCACGCTACAAAGTATTGTATTTTGTCCTATGTTTTGTAGGTTGCATATCTGTGTATGCGATTATTATTAAAATTATTTATATCCAAACTGGTTGCCTGTCAAATATATATTTATAAAAGTGGTAATTTGAACAACATGAAGAATCTAACTGGATTTTTTTCATAAATAGCGAGAACACATGTTGTTGATCACTCTCCTGTACAGTGCGATACAGTTAAACTGTTTTTTGTATAAAATATCGGGCCAAAAAGTGATGGCTCAAGTGGAGAAAAAAAAATTTTTATTGGATTTTTCTCTGTAAATTGTGTATAACCCCCAAATTTTTCAACAGTTAATCTTCAAAATATGTGAGTACTATCGATTTTTCACAAAATCAGTTAAAGAATCGTGTGTCCCTATAGTTCACCGGACCCAAAAACCACTTACATTTAGACCAAAAACTTAACAATGAAAATTTTTATCGAAAGATGAAATATTGTGAAGTGATGATGGAGCGATGTAATAATGATCAGCAATATATAGAGCATGTAATATTTTCGGATGAAGAAACATTTTATTTAAATGGTACTGTCCAAAACTGTAGATACTGATCAACACTAATCATCATTGTAGGGTGGAGGCCACCACTCAGTATCTTTAAAAAGTTAATGTTTGGCAGGAACTGTTTGTAACAACATTTTGGTACCATTTAATATTCAAGGAATGTTGAGTACCTACTGGAAAATATTTAGAAATGCTGCAAAATGATATAATTCCAGCCATTGCCGCGTTATATCCAGATAATCACATCCATACGAGTCTAGTAATTGGTCTGCGCACCACCATACATTGTGCGCTGATGATTCAATTCAGATACTATTTTTACCAACAGGTGGATAGCTGGGCGACAATTTAAAAATAACAATAATGTCATGTACGCGAAAGTAGTGATATTCGTGCATCCAATGAGTACGATGCGCAATTGAAAGTAAAAATTGGCCTGTGCAAATTTTCTTTACTCAGAAAAAATTTGAATTGACTCCAACCTGTATAGGTATAGTTCTTTTCACGATCTAGGGAACTGACCTGACCTGAGATGGGATAATGATATGCAATAAAGCCATAAAAGTATTAGCCGTAACAGGGTCGTATTTATTTTGTTGGCGAATAAAAAATTATAACCTGAAATCTCTATAAGACTTTTGGGTCATTCTTATTACAAATACTTTATTTTCCATCTTTTTCATTGGGTATAGTGCGGCTCTGCACAGTAAATCCGAAAAATTGTATGGTTGTATATCTCAAACCTAAGTGGAGTCAAGTCAGTTTCTTTTCAACTCCATAATATAATGAGACTGACATGACAGATGGGTGGTAGTGTTTTAGATAATTTTTTATCTTTGGCAGTGCAATTTTATTTTGATTATTTTAATATTATTAATGCTCTCATTACTATGAGTTTTTATTAATTAAGTATGGATATACGATTTATTAATATTAGGCAAGTTTTGACAGGCTGAAATTTTTAAATAAAAAAATCCATTCTTCAAAACTGTATATTACCTGTAACCGTTGAGTGAAACGCTGTAACTTAAGTAAGAATACTTACTGCGGTTTCTGTCCGGCAATTAAAAGGATCAAATCTAGTAATAAAGCTGGCAATAATTGGAACAAGAATGTATTAATTTTATTATATGTTCTACTTGTTGTGATCGTTCCCTCTGGATACCATAACATGAGATTAAATGGGCATTCGTTGTATATAATGGATGTGGCTGTTTCAAAAATATTCTCCCAAGTAATTTG
Source organism: Galerucella tenella (assembly GCA_910591685.1). Lineage (NCBI taxonomy): Eukaryota > Metazoa > Arthropoda > Insecta > Coleoptera > Chrysomelidae > Galerucella > Galerucella tenella. Next base: position 31,420 of record CAJUYH010001973.1, on the reverse strand, counting down.
TATGTCAGTTTGTGGTATACAAAGATTAAAAATGTATTGGGAATCTCTGAAAATAATAAAAGTGATTATAAACGCAAGAAAATCACCTAATTTTAGAGAGAGAAAGATAAATATGATCAATAAGATAATCAATAATGGAATAAAAATATTATATTTATAGTAATTAGTGATAGAATAATTGAATAAAATCAATAAATAACAAATAAGTTATATTTCTTATATTTTATTGCGACTGCAACCACAGAAAAATGATTGGACAAAAAACAGCCGGAGTTGCCGGAGCCGCTGAAAGGTCGTGTTAGTCCATACACTGAATTGATGTGAAAGAGATATCTGCTAGTCCAGATACACAGCGGCTGCTCGTTACCAATGCTGCTGAATTCGATTTCGAATCGCCCAGTGCGCATAAAACTCCTTCACCATCAATAAACGAATCAGTGCCAAACATTATTTCTGATATGATCTACGAGCCGTGCAGTCAATCACAATGAGACATCGCTTGATGATAATAATAATTTGCAAATTTTGCCATTAGTTGCCATCCATAAAGTACGTCACACGAATTTTAGGACTTTTGAACCCCTCCCCCCGTTCTTGTCACAGGTTCACATTTTTATAACCCCCCTCCTGATGTCACACATTTTTTGAATTTATGCATGTATTTGAAAATAATCAAGAGAATACAGCTATTTTCATTTTTCACTTATTTTTAATACATAATAATCTGATAAAATGCTAAATTATTAATAAATATAGATCAAGTTCGTAAATTTTTAAAATTTTTAATTCACATCCAAACTTTGCGTTTTAGTATTTTAAATTTTAACATGTGCCGTCACAAAGCTATTGACCCCCTCATGCTCCTTGTCACGCGATCTTACACTTCGGTGATACCCTCCCTCCCCACTAACGTGTGACGTACTTTATGGATGGCCCCTTACACCTGCTACATTGGAACCTTTGCCACCAATTGTTGGAAAAAATAAGCACGTTGAAAACGAAAACCACTCATGCGACTGATTTAATTATTAGCACACCGTACAAGAATTATTTAGAGGAAGAAATAAACAAAAAAAACAATGAGAATGAAAAAATTCAGAAAACTAAAAAAACACAACAAAGCAAAGGAGTGGTTGAAGAGAAGTCAAATAAAAAAAAAATTAAACTTCATATAACACATAGTCTAAAGAAGATGTTACGCGATAGCAAGGGTGAAGGATTTATGTGAAGGATGTTGTGTTGTGCTGGGGTAGATGGTGATAATGCTGGTGAATTTATTTGTGACATATACATCACAGCACTAAGAGATTTATCTTCTTCTCATCACAATAATGAATGGCTGTAGTGGATTGTTAGCTTGGGAATACCTGGCCTGCATGTGATTCCCTGCGTATAATTTTATGATACCATGCTTCCATGCTGTTCTATGACGTCCCCACACTATGTAATCTTGAACTAACGTTCACACAAGCGTTTAAATATTATGAAGTTCAAACCCTTCTAAATTCTTTGATTATGAGAATTTAAAATAGTGCATTTGGTGGATAATAGATCAGTTATGCTTAGATTATGAATGCAGTAGAATAAAGAAAAATGTCCAAGTACTCTATTTCACGATAGTGCATCATACTTACTTTGTATTCAAATAATGCCAAGTGAATACCATAATGGCACTAACTGTACAATCTATCGGAGCAAAATTGGCATAACATGAAGTATCCATATAAACACTTCTAATGACTCCTTTTCCAGCTCCTACAAACAGCCCGGATGGACCTTGAAGGTTATTAGTCCAACCTGGTATAGGATCCTTGAAGGCTGGTATTACTAGAAAGTAATTATGCCAAATAAAAATATACAGCATTATAGGTTTGTATTTTTCAGGAAATGATTTCAAAAATCAACAAAGCCGTATCAATACGGACAGGGTCGCGTCAATATTTTAATTTCGCGAACTACATCATATTTTCCTGCTTATCAAAGAATTATTATTTTTGATGATATACTCTTCAATTCTTGGACCTTTTGAGTACAGTGAAAGACTGTTTTTAGTACTTGAAGCAGTTCAATTAGTTGAGAAAATTGAAGCTTTCAAAAATAAAGTTTTGGAAATTTATTCGAGTCTTTTATTTTTATAAAAAGTATGAAAAGCCCAGGTTTTGAGGATGGCCCAATATCTATAGAACCTTTTATTGTGGATGTAAACTGTCACTTGAATTTAAAAGGTATGGTTATAATTTAATGCCTGTCCTGGCTATCCAATGGAACCAAAAAAATAACTAAAACCTCTCCTCAACGACATATAACAAACTAATTCGAATAAAAGTGTCTGCTTCCTTCAATTATTACCGACATTTGACCGCGGGACGGATATTTTTATTTCAACATTTTGAGCGTCAAAAGCTTGTTTTAGTGAAGCACCAGAGTTCATAATTTTTATACTTACTTATAGCTGGTCTACAAATAATAAGAGGAATTTTTCCAACTTTCTCATACACTAAAGATTCAGAGAGTGCCTTAGAGAAAGTATATGTATTTGGAATATTTCCTAACAGCCTGAAACAAAAAATAAATTTCATTTTTATGAAGATTAAAAGCAAATACTTAGGTGAAATCAATTGCAATAGTTCAAATATTTCCTTTGATCGGCATAGGCATAAGCTATTAGTATATACATACCTTTTCGTTAGCTCTCCATCTAAAACGTCTTCGTTTAACCAATTTATGCTGTTTAATACTTCATGTGGATTTGCAGGTGGTGGATATTCTTTTTCGTAAGTAACTCCATCTTTGTTATTCGGAAATGCGTATGCAGTTGAAACATGGACAAATAGCTACAAAAAAATCAGACATGTATGTTATTCTGTTAACATTATATTATCAGTGTTCTGCTAGGTGAAAATCATTTATCCAACGATTGAAGCTTTTTAAACAGTCATAGTGAAGTGCACCGCCGTTTCCGATTTCACCAACCGTTTACAGGGATAGTGATAGGAAATACCTAATGCTATCACTCCTAGGTATTACTTAGCGTGGTGGAAAGTGAATAGTAGATAGGAATTCCTTAATCAGATTTTGATAAGTGACATTTTCGTTTTACCAATCGCTCAGAATTACTAGTTCAGTCGTTTCTTAGCGCATTGTGAAACGTAAATTCTATTTTGTAATTCCAAAATCTGATTTAGGTATTACCTTACTTTAGGAAATGGTTGGTGAAATTAGACCTTGGAGTTTTAACATGTTTTCTAACGGGACTGAAAAAGCTCAAAATAGTGGACGAATAAGAATGTCGATTTTGTAGTGAGGAAGAAGAAACCTCCATCCACATACTTCCGGATTGCACAGCCATACGGAATCCTAAGGGAACAACACGTAGGAGACTACTGGATAGAAGAGGGACACTCACCCAAACTTAAGCCTGTAGACATCCTAAAATTCCACCGGGAATTAGATCAATAGTTTTGAGACGTCATGTATTATAATTTGAAATATCAAATCACAAAATTGATATGAAGGGTGCTTCTAATTTCATGCGACAAAATTTAGGGGGTGACTGCTCGTGTGAAATTAAGATAGGTCTTTCCTATAGCAAAATTTCCTCAGTCCACCCCTTTCCGAGATATCTCCCTTAAAAGGTGATGACTAAAATTAAGTTTTTATTTTTTTCTAAAATTTCGGTAAAGCTAGAAATTTGATACTTTGTAATTTTCATGCATTCATTGCACTCATCTTTACTGTTTTCCACTCAATTTATTAAAAAAATTATGAATGATGATGTTTTTTTTTCTCTGCAGCTATTGGTTTTGGGAAAAAATTAAAGAATAAAAATTTTTTTTAAATAAAACAAGGATTTTAAGTTAAATTTTATTTCATAAAACTTGATCTTGAGAAAAAGGTTTAATATGAAATAAAGTGAGGGTTGCTAATTTCACCCTCGTATAATGTAACAGGAATATTGAAGAAATACCCGTGGTTAGTCTTTTGCGAGTTGACGAAAATTACAGAATTACAAGTTTGAAGCTATACTGAAATTTTAGAAAAAAAATAAAAACCCAATTTTAGTCATCACCTTTTGAGGGTGATATCTCCGAAAGGGGTGAGCTGAGGAAATTTTGTTATTGGAAAGACACATCTTAATTTCATACGAGCAATCACCTCCTGAATTATGTCGCATGAATTTAGAAGCATCCTGTATGAGGTTCATGTAGGCTCAAATGGTCAGCGAGTGCACTCAAGTCGGTTGTTTGTGCGACCTTCGACAAATGCGCGCCAGTCCCACCAGCGTAATGACTTCAATGCGTTCCTATTGTTCACTCAACAATAGGCATGATGCCTGTTTTTGAAAAACTGCTACGCAACGTTTGTACGTATAAGCTTTATCAAAAAAGAATGTTATTTTTTATTTTTTTATAAAATGATGGTTTTAAAGCAGAAATTTACGTTTTTACAATACAATTCATATTTAGCACCAAAACGATAGAATAGTAATGGCGTCTCTATGACATCACACATCTGTAAAATGGTACTTCAAATATTACACAGTTGGCAAATTAAAATCTTACTTTGATCACTAATTTGAATTATTTTGTGGTATGATAGGCATAAACTCTATAACGGGTAAATATTGTTCAAACGAAGCAAAACCAGAAAATACAATAAAAGTTCGAACGATATACGGTTGACGTCACACGTTTGTGTTCGGTGTTTGGGTGAGATAGCGGATTGTAATATTTTGTATTATTTTTACTAAAATAAATATGATCACAATTAATATAAAAATGAGTGATTGCTTTAAAATCTTTGAAATCTATACAATTATTTGAAATGGTTTTCCAGTTATTCTTAGTGACTGTCATCATACCTATTCATTTGAAATAATCAGTTTCCTCGGTCCAATTATTTTAGTGTTATTAATTTATGAAATATTGTCAAATTATTTGAAATATTCGACCTATTGTTAATTTTATTGAATAATTTTAAAAAATCGTATACTGTTTTATTTAATTATTTCTAATAGTAAAATTGGGAAATATTCAATGTCACAAAAAGGCGGAGAGGGTTTCAAAATTGAGCCAATTTATGGATGGCGCTTCTTTGTCGGTCGACAGGAGACTTATTTTACGTCATTTATTCTTGAATGAGGAAGAGGAAGATTAGAGAAGAAACATAATTAAAGCTGCAAGTTGTGGTTTTCATAATTCTTTTGATCGTATGTTTTATTTAATCGTTAAAGTGAAAAATCCCACAAAATTAACATTTCTACAAATAGCTTCTAATGACCAGGAGGTTTTTGTGATTAAATAAAAAGGAGATCTTGACTTTACTACCAAATTTGGCGAATTACGTTATAACAAATTGGAATTATATAATTTTCTTACTTAATGCTTTTAAAATTTAATTGGAAATTGCAAAAAAAGTATTTTTGTTTGATTAGGGGCCGCTTTTTTAATTAAAATGAAATTAAACAATCTAGTGGTTTAGACATTACTTCTAACTATTTCTCTTGGTTATTTTTCCAACCGGTTATTCTATATTACTTTGAAAATACACAAATTATGTTTATAAGTACTATTAAATAGGGTTCTGCTAAGCTGTTGCTTTTGATAGACTTTCGAAGTCCAAAAAAGATTAACATATACAAAATTAAATACATTTGATTTTTAATAGAATATAAGAGCTAGAAGTTAAAAGTGTATACAATAATAATGCAAAAATTGTCATGAATACAATATTATTGTATTGTATTATTTTTATATTTAATATTTGTTAATACCTTCAGCTTTACACACTGTTCTGCAAGATCCAGCATGAATTTCGTTCCTCGTGTGTTAACCGTTACAGCATATTTTAGACTATCATCAAATCGTACTGTTGCTGCACTATGAACAATATAATCAGCTTCTTCAATTATTTTTTGCCTATCTACGTCAGATATACCCAGCATTGGCAACGAAACATCTCCTATAATGGGTATGCACTTTTTAATGGCGTCAGGTTTTTTGCTTAAAAGTGTTTGAAATAACTGGAATTAAAAAAATGTTATTCGTATAATTTGGCAATATAGCTGCGGCTCGTCCCAAAAAGTTAAATACCAGTAGATACTTAGTTAATTTTCTCCAAAGAGGATATTCTTAATAAAAAGCATGCATAACTTGTAGGTATATCCGTAACCACAAAGTAGTTAATAATTGGAATAGGGAGAAAATATAAATTAATCACAAGTGACAATAAAATACGTTTCTTACGTCAATCTATAAATAACCTATTCTTTCAGTAGTACAATAATGAGTTCTAGTATTAATAACACCTTATTATGGGCGATGGAATCTAATAGATAAGAACTGTCATTTCAATATACTTGTAATTCGACGATTGTCAATTTTGAAAATTTTATTGCAAAAATTTTTGAAAAATTAGAATATAACTAAATGTATCTTTACACTTGGAGAGATAATACTATATATTACTCAGAGAAGACATCATTATTTGTATTTTACTAGGATTAAATAGTAACGGTAAGTTTCAGATAGATCTCCAGGCCAGTTCAGAAAAATTCTTAGGTAAGCTTCAGAGAACAGTCTGAAACACTGATGCCCAATTTCACCAACCATTTCCCAAAGTTAGGTAATACCTAAATCAGATTTTGGAATTGCTAAGTGAAATTTACGTTTTACCACGCGCTTAAAATTACTTGAGAGTGACAATATTGGGTATTTTCTATCATGTTTAGACGTTTCTAAGCGCATAGTGAAACGTAAATTCTATTTTGTCATTCCAAAATCTGATTTAGGTATTACCTAACTTTAGGAACTGGATGGTGAAATCGGACATGAGAGGTATACACCTCGAGCAAGCCTTTTAGCAACCTCAGATAAGCCTTGTAGAAACACCAGATAAACCTTGTAGAAACAACCTGTGGCCAAAATATGTCACCCCTTTATTTGATTTTTAAGTTGAGCGAAAAAAAATATACTTGATTTTATTAACGTGGGTTCTTATAAACCTAGAGTATATTGCAGAGAATAATCTATTCGGATAACATTGTTTAGAGCTATATTGTAATTCCAATTATACCTTGTAAGAAAAGATAATGGGGCCAAAAAGGTTTCTCAAAAACTCTCTATTCACTTAACCCCATTTATTGTTTTCAAACTATAATTCTTCAAAATATCTGCGGCTCCAAAGTCAACTTCGCTTTCTTAGCGATAGATTCAGAAAAGTTAGCAGGCAGCACTTACACTTTCCTACATCAAGTTTAGCGCAGACCCGTTGGTGCGCGTGTCACAAGTGAAAACACTACTTTCCTGGAAATTCCTTCTACCACACTTCCGTTAATCTAAAGAAACAATAATTACTGTTTCATCGACAGTAATTTTCACATAATAAGCGCCTTCGAATGGCATAATGAGTATAATGAGAAATAATAGCAGCACCAAATGTGCGTTGTAATCAAGTATTATCAATGGTCTATAAATTTAAATCAAGTCTTCCATATTTCAATCGATATTCCTCAAACATTTTCACCCCGCTCACAGAATTAACTACGTGATATTTATAATTGAATCATTTGCAGTAGCTTCCTAATAAAACTATAGTAACAATCTGGATATAAACATTATCAATTCTTCACAAAGATCTTCTGAAAGAATTCTATACTGGTCTGGGAATTAGACCAAGCAATAGAGAATCAAAATAGTGAGTCTTTGACAAAAATCCTGCTAGAAACCAGACTGAGCCATCTTGTAAAAGACACTACCTAGTATGAACTGATATATTTTCGACTCGCAAATGCTGCTCACGGAATTTTTAAACATTATTAACAGCGAAGAAAATTCTAAAAATTCGTTTTTTCCAAAACTTCATAGTTTCGGCGTTATCTAAGGTATTGCGTTGAAACTTCGTAGGAACTGAGTCCTTAGTATGTGGGCAAAGAGCAGGTACCATGGGAAGATTAATTTCGCAATTTTTCAATTCATTTTGCAGTAGGTCTTGATGAATATTGATAATCCGATTTCCAATTTGAAAACGGTTTTGATATGGAGATATGGAGAAACAAAACGTATATCTTCGATTTGTGATAAAAGGCTGCAAAGTAGGAAATAGGGCCAAAAATGACAGAGCCTTTAATAATTATTCGATTCACTTAATCTTTTGCATTTACTTAAACGTTTATCGAATCTATATATTTACGAATATAATAATCATAAATGTGTTTTATGGATGTGTGCTGCGCATTTTCAAAGCTTCCAAAGTTGCTATGGTTTATCCAGTAAAAATGGAGTAGTGTTGAGGGATACCTTATTCTTATGTACCGGGTGGTCCAATAAGCCGATCTCTCAGTACTTTTTTTTAAATTTTTCCAAATAAATGGTGGGGGAAAGTGGGAAAATGTTTATGGATAAATACCTATAACTTTGGTTTGAATCAACCGATTTTAACGAAATTAGTGTCATTAGAAAGAGTGTAGATTAATTAATTACATCTACTATGAAACAAATGCATTTAGTTTCAATTGTCATAGGTTAGGTTAGGTTAGGTTATATCTCGATTTCGTCAAAAGCTATCAACATGCGGTTTGCGCCATTTTGTCACGAATTCAATCCAGTTCCATTATAATTTACAATAATTAGGTGTTTCCATTGAACATTTCCAAGAAAAACAAATTTAAATTTTTCTCATTTGAAAGTACCCTCTACCTATGACAATTCAAACTAAATGCATTTGTTTCATAGTAGATGTAATTAATTAATCTACACTAATGACACTAATTTCGTTAAAATCGGTTGATTCAAACCAAAGTTATAGGTATATATCCAAAAACATTTTCCCACTTTCCCCCACCATTTATTTGGGAAAATTAAAAAAAAGTACTTAAACAAATTTCTCCGGAATTTAGGCCTCTTTCTAGTTTACTCATTCCACACTGAGTATAATTGGGAATATTTCACAAAAACTTGGTTTTTAAATTTTTATACGTAGATTACGACCCCTATCGGTTAACCTAGAAACTTGAAAGTTATTTCCAGCGATTTCTCTTCGCCACTTTTACCAAGGAATTTTTTCTCCTAAAGTTATGAGATGAATAGTTTCTGATATATAGCCGAGAAATTTGATTATTGGACCACCCGGTACATATGCTGCAGCATGTCCATTATCAGTTTTAGAGATATTAGTAAAAATAAGATTGTGACAAGAATGGTTATCGATATTTTCTTTACATTTGTTGAGAAGTTATGGTGATTGGTAGATAACTTAGGATATTGGGTAAGGGATGTGTTAGTACTGTCAGTAGGGGATATATGAACAGACCAAGGCAATTCATACCGGTGGTAAGTGAACTGTTCCATATTAAAGCTCTCTCTAAAATGAAATGCTCTCGTGGGTTTGTTATTGAGCATCTCCTTGGGTATGTTGTCAGTAAACATCGCATGAAAAACTGGATTGTTATGATTCGAGGATATTCCAGCGAGGTGGTTTTCCGGCTATAGGAGACTGGATATAAATGCTCCGACTATCAATCTCAGAGATGATTGGAGTGACTTTAGCTGTGTTTTGTTTGCTGTGTCATAGCACATGCAGCAGTGGTCAAATTTTCTTCTTTTTAGGGGGGTGGCAGATGTTTTGTGTCCCAGTAGTTACTGGAAATAGTTTTAAGAATATTCAATCTGGTTTGGCATAAACGTTCTGTTTCAATAATAGGAGATTTCCACTTTAGTGAATAGTCGAAGGTCAAACCCAAAAAATAGATTTCATCTACTTCTTTCAGGTGTTGTCCATTTGGAGTGATGTGAATTTGTTGAAGTGTTTATATTTTGCTAAATAGGCATTGTTATTGTCTCTTATTATTATTATTATTGTATTACTGTAATATTAAAACTCACTCATTGTACTAGCAAAATAATAGGTTATCTCTACGGTCTGTGCTGCTGGAAGTAATATGCTCATTTTGATAATAATTTGAAGGAAAAACATATTTATCCCTTTTCAGATATTAAATTAAGTGTTAATTATATTTAAAACTGTTGAATTATTGGATTCTAAATATTTGAAAAAAATAATATACGTATATTTTATAATAACATTTAGTTAAAATATCTCCTCCATATTGTTTGATGTGATTGGTATATTTATATCGAGAATCATAAAATTTAATAGAATACAAAAAAGTTATTAATTCAAATTGCAAACAAAGAGATTAATGCTCCCCAAAATATTATGGAATTAATAAGTACTGACAGGTACATTGTTAATCAACCTTTCACATTTGAGAATAAACAACTACAATAGATATATTAATTAATGTGGTCAGCCGTAAGTTCCGGGTCAAAAACAAAACTATGTTTTACAAAATAAATTAATAATGCATAAAATGGAAGTTTTATAGGCTGTTGATCAAATTTTGTTGGAAAAGTTTGTATTGTTACTTTAAGGAAAATCGTATTTGTGGCTTACATAAAAACTGTCACTGTCGGCCTTAGTAATCCGCTTACAAAGTTTTTGTAATCCGCAATGTCTTTTTTATATCTATATTTCTACAAAAATAAATATCGTGCAGGGAAGAAATGTTAAGAATATATTGAAATTAAGCTTGAAACATTTTTTTTCTCGGGAGCAGGTCTCCTGAGATTTTTGTATCTGCCAGGCTTAGCTTCTCAACACCCATTTCGTTACACTAGTTCCCTGTACAAGGCTTTACTGGCTCTTCACCAGTAGTCTGTTGTACTCTTCGGGATAACTACTCATCTTAAGTAATGCTTCAGATCTGTGCTCTGACGATTTTTCAAGAAATTTTTTCCGTGCTACATGACAATGGCTTCATTATCCAGTACAATATTCATCTTCATTGGTAGAGTGAAGGCTCTGGAGTTGATGATCCCTCCCTGGATAGTTCGGCAGCTTTTTCATTGTCCTTGATGCCAGAGTGAATAGGAACCCACACCAAAGTTATCCTGAAAGTACACTGAGTTCTTGGCATTCCCATAACAGACTTTAGGATTTATTGTGCATTTCCCTCATATTTATTTCTGTCGCGCAGTGAAATATAGAAAGCGTTTGTTTCTGGTGAATTCGTATTTGTGAATTTCCTTGTACTATTATTTCAGCACCAGTTCCTTCCTTACTCTTGGATTCGTCTTTATATCAGATCCTCACACCAAGTACGCACTTAGTGTTGTCTCCCTTAGATCTCGAAATTGATGTTATAGAAATATGTAAGAGTCATGTAGTCCGTCGGTTTCATTTGGAAAATGTTACCTCCCACTATTTTCTTCACCTGATTTTAAATCGATCTACTGTTGATCCGCTGCTGTTGCTGCTCTTACCTCTCCATGTTAGTTATGTCAATCTGGGAGAGGCAGTGCAGAGCAATGTGCCTCAGCTTTCTTCTTTTTTTTTGGTAACTATTGAATTAAGACTATTTACTGTTCCGTTATCACACAGAATGTCTTTTTGTTTAAATCCATAAAATACTTATATGAACGTGAGTCTATTTATAGTGTTTTATAATGTGAGTGATTTTCCATGAGTGTATCTACAATTTGCGGTTGAAATTCATCAAAAGTTTAGAATATTTTTCGAAAAAAATAACCTGTTTGGACAATTTTTTGAGTAGGTGTAGCATTAGTTTTAATTTGAGTATCTTACCGGGTTAACAAATAAATTTTTGAGACGTTCACTGGGAGATTTTCCTTTTTTTCCTCTAATTAGAATATAGAGTTTATCAACGTCACTTAACCTAAGATATTTTTCTATAAGAGCTTTTCCAACAAGTCCAGTGGCACCAGTAATGAAAATTGTATTGCCATTAAACATCTGCGCTATACGATCTAAATTCTGGTCAGTCATATTTTCTGTCATCTGAAAAAAAATCATACATTTTATTATCAATAGTAAAAGTATGACAATGGAGGGGAAATAACTTGATGTAAGTTAAAAGCTATAAAAACGAATAACAGATCCTGTTTTTGGATAACACCTTGTGGTAGGATTGGAATTAGTTTTTAATATGATGATTGGGAGTGTTCTAGTGATGAGAGGCGCTGTGATTGCATGTCAGGCTAAATTTTAACTGCCCAATTCATAGTCACAGCGTTAGTAGCTATTAAATACTCCACTAACAAGTATTCATTAGGTAATATGTTACTAAATTTGTCATATTCATAGTCCGTACTACTAGCAATGCTACTATAGTTAATATTATGATAGCAAAAAGATATGCAAATTTCAATTTTGACGTTCTGTAACTAACTTCATTTTAATCATCCAAAATGATCAAAACCTAGCAAATGTCATGTTTATTTGGTTGTTGTGTATTTTTTGCAGTTCAGTTCAGTTATGAACGGAGAAAATGCGAAATAAAAAATATGGGAAATAGCATGGTGCATGCTCTCCTTTTTTTGGATCGGATGTGCTTGACCTTTCACGTTTGACTGGATACTATTTATCATTGAAAATATTAGATTATGATTAAGTGCACTTCTAAAAAGATCGACTTGTCTTCGAGCGGTGTCAACCGGCCGAACAAAAATATTTGTCCGCGCTCATGCCATGAACATAGCCAAACAAGCGGATTTTTATGCATGACATTCGGGTGAGTAAATCAGAACATGGAAAGCTGCACTGCACTATAAAAAGTCGAGCCGGTAACGCACCGGGTCAAATACGCTAATAATTGATGGCCTTTATTTTTTTGAAGAAAATCTTGCAGGAGTAAGTTATTCCGGAAGTTATTCGTAAGGCACAAGAAGAATGTGTTCGTCAATCTGCTTATTTTTAAGAAACCGGTGGATGACATTTTGAGAATTTATAATAATTCGGTTGAAAAGTATTCTCCTTTATTTCAAAATTATTTTAATTAAATTGAATTGCTTTTTTTCCCGTGTAGAAGCATAAGTCAGTTAACTATGAAACTGCTGAATACATTATTAAAAGACCTTTCAAATGAGGTATTGCAATAACCACTTTTCAATTAAAAAAAAACAACGGCTACTATACCCTGTCAAAACTGGTAACGTCATAATTTTCGCACAGTATTAACAAAGTCGGCAACGAAAATCAACCTATTTCTGGATTTTTATATAAAATGAATTGTTTGAAAAGTAATAATTTTGTTCCATAATTTATCCGCACTCTTTATGTTGCTTGTGTCTTCATTAGGTAGGTATATAATCGGTTCAATTATAACGTGTTCATACAAGGTGTTTCATTTTGAAAGGGCCTAACTTTAACTGTGGATGGGATCGCTTTGGTGCTTCAAAAAACCTATATATTTAATGTGTCCTCTGCACTTTATAACCGAGATACGTTTTATAAATTTATCCTATTGCCTTTAAACCTCATAACTTCCGTGTAGATTGTTTCCATTTTTGGTACTCGTGGTAACCATCACCTATAAACTCCATCAAAAGCATCTCCAAAAAGATAATGTAGGTCCGGCTTAACAAAAACTTTCAAAGCTCGTATTTCCTAAAAACAACACCCTGTATATAGATTTTTTTTAAATTGCTCTTTATAATTGAAAAGATTATAAGAAATCGAATCTACTTATTTTCTTTTTATTTTTCCGCAGATAATTTTACTACGAAATATGTACCATCAAAGTTATAATTTATGCACGTTTTGGGGATTAACAATGGTATCGGAGAGGTTTTTTTTTATTTTTTAGCTTGAAATGAGATCTATTTAATGTATCAATTGAGTTTGTATGTTTACGAGTACAGACCACTGAAAAATGTTATTACAGAGCCGTACTTAGGATATACTCATTCAATATGTTTCGAATATTTCGAACACCCCATATGGATATTTATCTGGTAATTATGCACTTCTACATTCAGAATAACAAGAGTAAAATACGAGAAATAAATTTATACTTCAAAAAACGGAAAGATTTTTATTAATTTCATTAATTGACATGGGAGAAAACAAGAAATTTTAACAGCATTGTCCAAACGAAGCAAGTCTAGCCTACAAAAATTGCACAAAATTACCTCCATTCTACTCTATGCACTTTCTTACCCTTTTTGTAATATTACGAACGGACCTTTTCCTTCTGATCACATCTGGATTATTTCTGATTCCCATACAGGGTGTTCGAAATATTCGAAGCATATTGAATGAGTATGTCCAAAGTACCGCCCTATAATCACATTTTTCAGTGGTCTGTACTCAGGTGATATCAGACGGTTCACTCGAGTGAATATTCACGCAAGTGAATGCTTCATTATTCTTTCATTCCATGTTCACACGACTTGGTGTGAATGACAAAGAAAAGAACATTCCTCTGTTCTTCTTCAAAATATGTCGTCGGGTGATGTAGTGCGTCTCGGAATCAGTTTAATCCGAGTGAACGTTCTCTTTGTGTGCAGACGGTTCATTTTTCGTTCATTGTGAGTGAGTGAATGATACCGAATGCTAAAATCCAACATCGTTGGATCGGTTCATTAACAAATTCATTCAGCACTCTTGTTGCATTTTGAGTTCAGATGTATCATTTCGAGTGAAAGATGCCGAGTGAAAGACAAAAATGAACGAAAAGTGAACCGGCTGATATCACCTTAATACAAATTCAATTGAATTTCCAGGATGCTTCTCTAGATGCATTGAATATATTTTATTTCAAGCTAAAAAATAAAAAAACCTCTCCGATACTATTGTTAACCCCCAAAACGTGCATAAATTATAACTTTGACGGTACATATTTGGCAGTAAAATTATCTGCGGAAAAATAAAAATAAAATAAGTAGATTCGATTTCTCATACGCTTTTCAAATATAAAGAGCAATTTAAAAAAAATCTATATACAGGGTGTTGTTTTTAGGAAAGACGAGTTTTGAAAGTTTTTGTTAAGCCGGACCTGCATTATCTTTTTGGGGATGCTTTTGATGGAGTTTCTAGGTAATGGTTCTCCCGTGTACCAAATTTCAAAACAATCTACAGGGTAACTCGGAAGTTAAGAGGTTCGAAGGAAATAGGATAAATTTATAAAACACCCTGTATCTCGGTTATAAAGTGCAGAAGACACATTAAATACAGTTTTTTGGAAGCACCAAAGTGATTCCCATCTACAGTTAAAGTTATGCCCTTTCCCGATAAAACACCCTGTATAATGTTAGTGAGTGTGTATTTTATTTATTTTTATCTTACTCAGGTATTCTTACCTTTATTGTAGTTGAATATGTAGACAAAAATATGCTGTTGATGCTTTTATTTATTGTTGCTAAATAGGTATGTAGAAAAAATACTTCTGACACTTTTATTAACAAGCCGTACTCACAAGTGGATATATCGATACAATAACATAAAAATTCAGAATCAACGTGTGAATGAATTTTGTTTGTTTAGGTCAATAGAGGGTAATCGAATACAATATGAAAAATCACATACAATGTGGAACAGCCACATTGAATAGATTTGTTAATGAATAAATGAGGGCGCGTTGGGAAAAATGTTTGTACACGTCTATTTGTACCTAGTTTTAAATGCGCATTTTTTCAAAAAAAAAATTATATAGGGTGTGTTAGGTGACAGTGGCCAATACTTACTTTCTCATTTTAAATGCAACTCCTGTATTATTTTTTCGATTCTTCAAAAAATTCTGGGCATAATTCATGTACAATATCCTATATGCCTATCTTCAACTGTTTCGAAAATATTCAGATTTATTACAAAAATTAACACAAATAAAAGAATAAAATGGAATACGCATTTAGAAATACAAATCGACGTGCCCCTGCGTTTTTCTCAACAGGTACTCATTTATTCGTTATCGAATTTATTCTATTTGGCTGTTCCACACTGTATATATAAAAGCTTATACACTGTCGTATGGAAATTAATTCCGATTCTTTTACCGTTATGAAGTCATAAAGTTCAAAAATAAACTTGTAGAGTTCAACAACTAAATCAACAACGTATAATTAATGACAGAGTGCAATGGGATAACTTTAAGCCATAAAAAAGGAATAACAAACGACACGGGGCAAAAAATGAGATTTATAGAAGAAGAAATAAAGATAAAGGATTTACGGAAAAAGTTGAAAGCAGGTTCTGAGATAATCGGATTAAAACAGAAACTCATAACTGCAAATAAAAAAATTAAAAAACTAGAATACGAAAGGAGAAAAAACAATGCTGTAAGTACTACACGACTAATGAAGAAGAGCTGAAAGAAAATAAAGGTAATGGAAAACAAATAGGTATACTTAAATCGGAAGCTTTCAAAGATAAAACACTTATGAGCAACATGAAAAAAAATGAAAGGAAAGTACAAAGAGTAATTAAAATATGCTGGGAATGGTGATAAAAATAGAAAAATCTGTGAAAATAGGACACCAAGAATTAATAATCCAATTGAAACAGGTAGAAAAGAGAGCTGGAAGTTATTATAGTTAAAAGAAACCAGACCATATGACGGACAAGACAGAAAAGAAGGACAGGATCCGTTTGTAATTCTTAATTTTAATCATGCACTTTGAATTCAAGGATTTCGGACTGAATGAGTACATTTTTTGTACAGTTATTGTAAGGAAAGACAGGGAAAAATCTAATGCATTTGAATAAAAAATATCCAAAAATATATTTCGATAATTGTTCATTTAAATAACTCGCGGATGAAATTGTAACAAAGATACTCGAGAAAGTGTAAGACAACGAACCTTGTGAACCAGCAATTTTGCTTATAAATTTACAGAATATGTTTATTATTTGTCTAAAAGAACAGTCCAGTTTGATTCTTGATTTATCAACGCTTCGATAGTAGATGATATTCTTTCATATAAAAAATGTTGTTTGTTCGTATTTTATAAAAGAGCACAGGGTATAGGTATCTAGTTACAAATAAAACCGGCCAAGTGCGGGCTGGACTCGTGCACGAAGGGTTCCGTACCCCCATTACCCCATTACCATTTTATAGAATTGAGAAAAAATCTAGGGGAAACCCGGGTTTTAATCGGGGACCTCTCGATCTGCAGTCGAATGCTCTACCACTGAGCTATATCCCCTCTTATAACTTATAACAAATATTTATCAAGTATAAAATCAAGTTTGTTGTATGGGAGCTTCCTTGAATATTTATTTTATTCTGTTTTTAGTATTTATAACGGCGGAAAAACACATGTATGAAAATTTCAACTATCTAACTGTCAGGGTTTATGAGATACATCCTGGTGAAAGACGGGGAGACAGACAGATAGACGGACGAGTTTTATATCCTTTGGGTACGGAATCCTAATAAATGTTGTGATAAGTAATTAAATTTATGTAATATATTTTTTTAATGTCAATCTTTCCTTTCCTTAGATTTCTTCGGTAATGTACATAAGGTAATTTCGTAAATATGTAAATATTAAGTAAACATCAATAAATTAAATAAATAGAAGTGTAGTTTTAGTACATAGCTGTAGGAATCAACAAGAGAACATCAATGAAGGCTAGATAAAAATGAATGGATGACCTTCACAGACCAACTTCCATTTCATACATTGGCTTTCTTCAAACTATTTGACATGGTCAAATTCATCAAGTTCTTAATATAATTGGTTTTGCTATACCAACTTCACACTATAAAAATTAATTTGTAAAGACGATTAAGACATCAATTTAAGTGAAATGATGATTTAATGAATATGATAACAACCAGGACCGCCAGTAGAGCAGGGCAGCTGGGAGTTTTGCCCCAGAATAAAGAATCTAGAATTAAATTATTATGTAGATTTTTCATGTGAGTAAGATGACCCTATTAAATGTGGGGAGCATCGACCAGTGGCGGCTCGTGAACTTTTTAAGAGAGGAGGCTGGACGTTGGACATAAAAATATACTCTATTCAGCCAATTAGTTTAAACTTTGCGTTGCGATTGTACCTGCAGCTACTTCAGTGACAAAATTAATTGTTGCCCAGCAAGAACCAACGTGGAGAAATCTGAAAATCCAATCTCAATTTGACCTTTAATAGTATCTAAAATTTCATAAAAAAGTTTTTTATAATGTGATTTCTTGTTTACCAAATTATATGGTTTCCTCCTTTTCGCGGGAGGAGCCTCATCAGTTGGGAAATTTTCAAATAAAATATTAAAATGAAATTCTGTATTACGGAAACCTGAAATTTTATCAATGAGATGCTTCCAACGCTCTCTTGAATAAATTATATCAGTGAATTTATATTGTAAAATTTGAAAAATAACATCAGTTTGTTCAAATAAATTTAAAAGTATCAAGAAAAAACAAAACTTAATTATTCCCGCTAATCATCTAAAATTCTAAAACAAAACAAGCACGCACGAACCCACGCTCGTATCAACGATTATACACCCTACAGGATTGCTTATTTCCATTTAACTCTGTGTTCGCCTCGCTCAAGTCAGACGAATACGTCATCACTGGACCTAACCTTTTTATTTTTATGGTTAATCGTGTGTTTACAAAGTGTGTTTTGACGTTATTTTATCCAATTTTACAATTTTGAAGGTGGTGTTTATTAATAAAGGTGGTTAGTAAACTTCTCCAATAATTGTCAATCAAGAAAGTCTATAAATGCGAAGCACGTTATTTCAGTGTACACAAAATTTTTGGATTCGAGTTTCAATGTATACATTTCAAATACTAAAGGTGGATTCATGGTAGCAAAAATAAAAATTAATTGAAAACTAAAACTTAGAACAGAGAACCATGTAAAATGTAATGTAAAAGATCATGCAAAAAATAAGAAATTAAGATACATATAAGCTAAAACTAAAAAGAATGCCTTGGTTTCTCAGTTTCTGGCATAAACATCTACATTGCATTACATGGTTTTATATGTTCTTAGTTCTGTTATAAAGTAATCTAAGTTTTAATTTTTGCTTGTATGAATCCTTCTTTCTAAACTTCGAACAATTATTATTATTAGGATTAATTATAATAATTATCAATCCCCGAAAAAAAAACGGTTGGAGAGAAAAAATGTGAGTGCGACAAGAGATGATAGAGTTTTTAAAATAATTGAAAAAAATTCTTTATTAATAAATTTTTTAGCAGTGCATAAGGCGTCTATTTTATTTTCCCCATGAGAAAAAAAATATATTATAATGCTGAGTTTACCCATCAATTAACCCATAAACACTCGTAGATTGGCTTCTCTTTCTGTGCAAAATAAATTATAAGCAAGTTTCTTCAATTCAAAGTTATTGTTTCAATCGTTAATTTATATTTTATAACTACTTACACTATTAAATATAATTTTTTAAATAACATATCACCAACAAAAAAAACTAATTTATTATTATTTTTTGCAAATACACAAGAAAAACGTGAAAAGTATTGACGATTGCAATATATTTCAAATTGGTCGAGGTCCACTGGTGACGTAAGCAAATTCCCACTCACCGACGAAAGATTTAAGCGAATAAGCAATCCTGTAGGCCAGTAGGGTGTATAATCGTTGCGCTCATATTCTGTATTCCGTAGTTCGTATATCATCGCATCTGATGGAAGCTAAGCCTCCAGAGATGTTGCGGTTTTTTCACGGTATTAGCAATAGGACTCGTAGAAAAATGGCAACTGTGTTCAGCAGCACGTGGTTTCGAGAGAAATGTATGTGGAGACTTGCCTCAGGGCACTGTTGTCAGATTCTAAAATAAGTAGTGAAAACGGGGAATTTATTGTGAAATTAAAAAATTTTAGATAAACGGGAAATAAAATGAAGAATAATCAACAACATATTTTTGGTGCTATTTGCTGGATGAATTATTGAGGAGGCTGAGCCTCCTTAGCCTCCTTTGAGGAGCCGCCACTGGCATCGACTAAGCGCCCCCAAAGGTCTAGAGGTGGTTGTGATAACTCCGATAATATAATAAAAGAAAAGTAAAAATATCATGTGTAACAAAATATAAGTGCAGAAAATAACTATTTTTGAAACAAGTGAGAAAATTTGTATTTAAATGACTCTTGCGAGCCTTATTCACTTACATGACAACGAAAATAATATATTTTATAAGTTCTAACTTCACAGTAAAGTATTATTGTAATGAGGATTAAACTGTGAAATATTTGTAACTGTTTTAAAATTTTATCAAGTAATTATTTGGTTATCTCTGGTCGTGAAATATTTTTTTATGGTTAAAATAGAATAATTATATTATTTATGCAACTAGTGTGTGGTGCTGTTAGTCGAAAGTGAATATTGTCTAGAAGAAATAGAAATTATGAAATTAAATTGAAATGCAAATATTTGGAATTTTTGGTGAAAAGGAAAGATTATAAATGAAAAGTTAAGGTGATCAATGAGAAATTGAATCAAATTTAATATTAATTAGTATAATGATATATGAATAAAAAAATGTGTTTTATTTTACATCTGACAACAGTAAACCCGAAATATCGAGAGTTGCTGTGCAAGATAAAATAGAAAAAAGGTAGAACGTGTCGCGGGACACACGGTAGGAACTTTAGTTCCTTTTAAGCAAAAATTATGTGATACATTTGACGTTATAGATAAACGATTTGCATATTCTTTGGTGGTAGAGTAGTAAGCATACCGGACTCACACGCAGTAGACCCGGGTTCGATTCCCCGTGAGGAAGTTTTTTTTATTGTTAATTTTATTTTCAAATAATTATTCTGCTTGATATTAATAACGACAACAGGTAGACGTTTGAAATATTTAGCAGAATATTCATTATTACAGATAATGGTACGGTACCCTTCATGAGGCAGTCGGACTGGCAACATCTACTTATAACAGCATCGTATATTTAAAAAGCGAAACCATAGCATTATACAAATTGGACATTCAACAACTGTACGTTTACCACAAAAAAATTAGTGGAAACATGAAATTTAATTGTTACATTTTCAATTTGAATTTATATTACAGTTTATAGAAATTTTTATTTTCTAGATTTTTCTCTTAAGTGGGTCGTAGAAAAAATATGCTGTTTGACTCGTGTGGATTGTCCATATCGCACTTGAACGATTGAGCACTCCGCCTACGGCGTCGTGCTCAAACTTTGTCCTCGTGCGATATGGCCATCATATCCACACTAGTTGCACAAACTACTATTTCTATCAAAACATGCCATTTTACATTTAAAAACAACCTGCCAAATGTCAAATCAATTCATCCATCCATTTTAAAGTTATCGAATCAAAACATTCAAGTTTTCAAAATTTCATCACCCTGTATTTCGAAAAATAAATGTGCTAGACCCCTTAATCCTCATGTCATTTTGACAACCGATGCTGTGAATAAACAAAAAAGTTCAATCGCGCAAAAAAATTATGGAAATAATAGTAAAAATTTATCCGAACAAATTCAAGTATATCACCAGCACTGCGAATACCAGCTTTGCATAGAATTTTAATATAGCGTCGGTGGTTCAGTGGTAGAATGCTCGCCTTCCACGCGGGCGGACCGGGTTCGAATCCCGGCCGGAGCATATGAATCGCTGCTTCGTAAATGAGAGAGAGACTAAGGAGAGGGCACATGCACGCAAGCAAGGCACATAACTAAGCAACGTAACATAACGTAGCGTAACGTAACGCGTAACGGTCAGATCTTTTGCGTCGCGACCCCCGGTCACTCAAACATAACCTGACGTAAAGAACTAAAGTTCCCAAAATGAAACCGTAGCCCTATGCAAATTTCAAGAACTGTACGTTTACCACAAAATTAGTGGAAACATAAAATTGAATTGTAAAATTTTTAATTTGAAGTTAGGTATATTGCAGTTTATAGAAATTTCTATTTTCTAGATTTTTTCTTAAGTGGATCGTAGAAAAAATATGCTGCTCGACTCGTGTGGATTGTCTGTATCGCACTTGAACGATTGAGAACTCCGCCTACGGCGTCGTGCTCAAACTTCGTCCTCGTGCGACATGGCCATCATATCCACACTAGTTGCACAAACTACAATTTCTTTCAAACAATTTCTTTCAAAATATGCTCTTTTACATTTAAAAACAACCTGCCAAATGACAAATCAATTTATCCATCTATTTTAAAGTTATCGAATTAAAACATTCAAGCTTTCAAAATTTCAACATCCTGTATTTCGAAAAGTAAATGTGCTAGACCCCTTAATCGCGCAAAACAAATTATGGAAATAATAGTAAAAATTTATCCGAACAAATTCAAGTAGATCACTAGCACTGCGAATACCAGCTTTGCATTGAATTTCAATATAGCATCGGTGGTTCAGTGGTTAGAATGCTTGCATTGTACGCGGGCGGCCCGGGTTCAAATCCGGGTAGGAGCATATTTATTATTATGAATCGCTGCTTCGTAAACGAGAGAGAGAGACTAAGGAGGCACAAGCACGCAAAAGCAAGGCACATAACGAAGAAATGTAACATAACGTTTCGTAACGTAACGCGTAACGGTCAGATCTTTTGCGTCGCGACCCCTGGTCGCTCAAACATAACCTGGCATAAAGAACTAAAGTTCCAAAATTGAATGGGTGGAAACAAAGAACCTTTGTGCACAAGTATAGGAACGAACCAGTATGTTATCTCGTGACGTCACACTCTCGAGTACTCTGTGACCTACAACGTCGTTCGGGTCATAGATAACATAACACTGAGTTCGGATGAGTATCTCATTCGGCGGCCAGTGCTGTGCTGCGATCCAACCAAAGTGCAACAAACAAACATTATTTTTATAGTTTATAAGCATTTTTTTACAATGGATACCATTAAAAAGAAGAAAACGGGTAGTTTGTGTGTAAACCAATATATATATTTTGTATGAGACTATTGTTTTATTCACTTATCAGTGTACTGTTCTAGAATATTTAAGAAAAAACACTTAACACGTTCAAGTCATTTTAAAACTGCATATGGAAAAGTAAAATGAATCGTAAACCGATCCGTTCAAGGTCATCAAAAGCTCTGGCAATTTTGAATGAAATTTATAATAGTAAATACTACTGATTCGCTTTGTGATTGTGATTAGTGGAAAATTGCAAATATACCGATCGATTGTTGAATCTAGAAAAGTTAATTGTTTATAAGCCCAAGAAAGAAGCTGGATCTGCGGATAAATATTTTACGCTGTTGTGAAATGTAGAAAAATTCCAGGTATACACAAAATAAATGGCACAATGCTGAAGGGTCGATCGTCTGAGTTTTAGAATCTGATGTTAACCCTTTACCGCTGTGCAAGATTTAAAAAAAAGAAGAAATGTTTAATTACATTGAGTATAAATCAAAAGATTGGGATGGAGAAATGGAAAATATTCACTTGGAAGCATAATTAAATGAAGAAGAGAATATGCGATTAAGGGAAAAACTAGAAAAACAAAAAATATAATTTAATCGTTGGAAAAAGAGATGTAGAAAAAAGCTGACAGTAGAAGACATACCAGATGAGAAAAATGAAGTCATGAAATGATGACGAAATGAAAAAAAAAAGAATGCAAAATAAAGTTTATAGGATATTTGGAAAATAGAAGCAAATAACGACCTACAAAACGATGCTGAAGAGAGATACTATGAAAGGAGGGTAACAATATTAATAATTATAAAACTCCGGAACTTTACCAAAAAATAGAGATATTAAAATAAACTGGAAAGTTTGAATGTTTATGGATTGAGGAGGATTTCATATAGGAGATTCAGGGAAAAAGGAGGAATTCAATATCCAAACTTGAATAAGCAATAGTTGACAATACATTTGTAGTAGGTAAACATCCATAAAGTACATATATGAAAAAGAAAGGGATGACCAAATTAACCATAAACAAATGGAAGAAAACTAATTAAATAAAGACCGACAAAAGAACTTTAAAGAACTTTAATAAAACAAATACAAAAAATGACAAAACCATGGGATACAAACACCCGAATGAACAAGATAAATGAAGAACCACCGGAAACCATGGATGCTATAAAAAAAAGTCGAAACCGAAACTGGATTCAATACAAAAAAAAACAATATTAATAAAAATATAAACAATAATGGAATAGAAACAGATGAAAAAAATGTTGAATTGCAATCTGGAATACAAAAGGAATCACGAACTACTGTACTTAATCAAGGCAAATATCGATATTCTGACATTGACAGAAACGAAGAAAAATTAACAAGGGGAAATCGTACTAGAATAAAATAAGGAATATAACATATAGTAAGGCCGCTTTTCGAATTAGAAGCTTAAAGAGTTCAGATAAATTGCGTTAAACGGGGTGAAAAAGTCCACAAAGCCGTGGGCTATATTAACCAAAAATCCCGTGCTTCAAACTGACTACGCCACTATAAGCTTCTAATCCGAAAGTCGTAAACTAAGAGCGGCCTTATTTTATTTTTGAAATCTATACCTACTGAAGTTTGAGTTAAAGCATTTTATGGCATAATTTTAAATATATGGCTCGATTACTATCATTGCATATACAATAAATCACAAACAGTGGATTTACTTACATTTGAAAACATATTCACTATTTAATTCAGTATGCTCTTGTTAGTTGAACTAGAAAAAAAAATAGCCTATTTTAACCCCATATTATCGTAACAAACAGTACTTAGACATTATTTAAGGACAGGGCAGCAGAAAGTTTGAATTAGGTTGGTGTGAATTTTCCTCTTGTTAATGGAATAAATCACCGGCAATATTAGAAAATAATCTTTTTAGAAATAATTAAAGTTCTAGGAAAACTACAAGTGAAAACGTTCCGATAGGAACATTGGACTATGTAACGTGAAATGATTTATAAATGATTTGAAAAAACTCCTTAATTGACATTTTTTATATTAGTGAGACAAATAAATTTTTTTTGGAGATAATTAATTTAGTAAATATAAGTAAAACATAAAATATTGATTACTTACTTGTATTTACACACTAGTAAAATCCAATACCCAGTTACTCTATAGCACCGTATAAAATTCTGTTAGTTTGATAATACAGATTGTACATTTTAAAGTGTTCGTTTAAACAGAATATTATGCAACACTTATTAAGCGAGATAGAAATGGAGGATGAAGGTACAAGGCCATATTATATTTGATTCTAATCCGCACGCATTTGTGAAGAAATCGACACTGGAATACCTATACTGAGCTTTCAATTTCACAATGAAGTTAAATTAATTTTGTATTTATTTAACACTTTCTAAAAACCCAATTCTTCAGAACGGAAAAAAATAAGTATAGGAACAAGCTGCAAAAAGTGGAAAAAAAATATTAATTTAACCAAAAATGCTGGGCTGCCAAAAAGTACCTATCGCACTAAGGCGTTATCTTTGAAACGAATTAAAAGTTTGCTATGAAAGTCCAGGACGATAAATGGGATTGTGATCTGCAATTTTTTTGACTCTATAGCATTTGGCGTGCCGAAGCCATTATGAATTTTTTAATAGAAAAACTTATTTTTTTCTGTGTCCAAAAATATTGATAATGTACAGGACTATTCGTTATACAGGGTGCTGTTTGCCGTTTATCACATATTTTGAAGATATGACGTCATTGGCTAATATTTTGAATACCGCTATATACAGTGTGTTCCCTAACGAATGATTTCGCGACTATTTATTGAATCAAATACGTGGTGAGTCAAAACTAATTTTCTCAGTAATTTTAAATGGATCACCCAGTATTTTATATCATTGACGAAAAGTACCATCACATACCTTCAATTTTTATCAAGCATTTCGCATACCTGAAGCTATTATTTTTCGAGATATTATCAATTTTCTATGAAAAGTAGTAATTTGGTATGTGATAATTTACCAGAGGTTAGTTTGCAGTTCAAAGTTTTTAAAAAACTTCACTTTTGGTGGAATAAGAAGTAACACAAAAAAACAACACTATTCACCAAAATGAATCCTAATTACATAACATCAGGTAAACTACTGGGTGATCATTTGAATTCCGACACATTTGATGAGTCCATAACTTGGAAACCGATTAAGATATCGAGAGAAGTGGTCTTGACTGAGCTGTTTCTGAGATTGAAATTTTTTTTCACGCAGTTGCCAATTTAGTATTTCTTCCCTGGAATCCAGGAAAAAACTTTTTGGAGACCAATAACTAAGACACTTTAAATTAAACACCCTGTATGTTTTATATATAGTTTTATAGAACTGGCTTATATACCTGTAGCATGGAGAAGGGCAATAGTAACCTTCATTCCAAAAACTGGAAAAAGGGACACAACCTTAGACAAGGAAAGAGAGTGGACGCGTAACCAGAGTCGTAAAACTGTTACCGCCTGCCACATCGCGGATGGGGTCAGCGGCGTAACATAATGTTTGTAATACATTTTTTCCAGTGTTATAATACCAATTTGTTTTGAGAATGTATGAATGCTTGTTAAAGGCACATAATGGGTTGGTATCAAAGGAGGGAAATCAATAAATTAATCTATCATAGAAATGAACACCTAGATTTAATCTTGAGAAATTTAAAAATTGGTTACTCACGCCACTGCTATAATGGTCGTTTTGAACATAGAATATAAGTTATATATGCAAATATTTAATGAACATTATTGAAACTCGTCATCCAAATACTAGTATTAGTTGAATTAAAGACTGAATAATTACATACTTAAAAATAATTTGTCAGAGATAACTTTTTCGTCATTTAAAAGAAACAAAACTACATAGTCCATTGTACATATAATTATTTGTTTACCTGTTGTATGAAATTCCGATCTCCTTTTTCTCGCTTCGACTTCGGCATCCGTAAGCACAACAATTCACCATTTTTCAGTTCAAAAATAAATCACAATCTTAATAATTTTCACTTAAAAATTCACGAAAGAAAGACACGTCGTTTTCGCTTTGTCTGCCACATATAAAATGGCGTCCAGCAAAAGTGTGTGACAGATCGCAAGTGTCAAATAAGGCGAAGTGCGGTATCCATATGCTTTCCTAATCTAAGGACACAACAAACCCCAAATCCTTTAGACCAATTAGTCTAACATCGTTTGTACTCAAAACGATGGAAAAGGCTATTGATAACCATATTAGAACGGAAATCCTAGAGAGACTACCTATCCACCCATGTCAGCATGCTTACCGGGCAGGCAGATCTACGGAGACTGCACTGGTACAACTGACGGAGGATATCCGAGGTGCTCTAGACAACCAAGAAACTGTAGTATGTGCATTTTTGGACATAGAAGGAGCTTTTGACAATACTCCACATGAGGCAGTCAGAAGAGCATTGAACAGAAGAGGTGTAGACAGCACAACATCCAAATGGATGTCGGAACTGCTCACCACAAGAATAGCAGAGACGAGGACGAGCAAAGACATTGTCTCCATCTGCACTACCAGAGGATGCCCACAGGGAGGAGTAGCATCCCCATTAATGTGGAGTCTGACGGTTGACGAACTCC
Source organism: Galerucella tenella (assembly GCA_910591685.1). Lineage (NCBI taxonomy): Eukaryota > Metazoa > Arthropoda > Insecta > Coleoptera > Chrysomelidae > Galerucella > Galerucella tenella. The sequence continues at coordinate 4,105 of CAJUYH010001973.1, read as the reverse complement.
TGTGTAGTTTGACGGATCTCGGTATATCCTGCCAAGGATATGCCGACGATATTGTCATAACAGCCAGGGGAAAATTCGAAAACACCCTTTGCGATATTGTACAAAAGGGTCTGAACTATACAAATAGCTGGTGTAGGCAAGTGGGACTTAGCATAAACCCCACTAAAACCATCCTGATAGCCTTCACTAAGAAAAGAAAACTCAACCTCAAAACCATAAAACTTGATGGGAACGAGATTGAATGGAGACAAGAAGTCAAGTATCTAGGTTTAACTTTAGACAGTAAACTCCTGTGGAACAAACACGAAAAGGAGATTACATACAAGGCAAAAATGGCTATAATGGTGTGCAGAAATCTGGCAGGAGCAAACTGGGGCTGTAACCCAAAAATCCTTAGCTGGATGTACACTGCCATAGTGAGACCAATCATCACTTATGGAGCCATTGCCTGGTGTAGTAGAACTAGCCTATTGACGACAAGAGAAAACCTCTCCAAAATTCAAAGACTAGCCTGTATATGCATTACAGGAGCAATGAGAACATGCCCAACGGCAGCCATGGAAGTGATTCTCAACCTCACCCCTTTACATATGGTGGTGGAAAGTGTTGCAGAAAGAACAAGATACAGACTAAGTAGAGAGGGAATCATTAAAAAAAACACCTCCTCACTTCTTAGAAATCAGACAACCTGGGACATGCCACAAGACGGTATGATGAAAAAATATAACTTTTCAAAGAAATTCGTTACGGAAATGAGCAACAAGAAGGAATGGGATCCAAATACCATTACCAGACTTGGAAAGAATGCCATTCAATGGTACACAGACGGCTCAAAAGCAATAGAAGGAACTGGGATAGGTGTGTTCGGGCCAGGAACCAAACACTCTGAAAGCTTGGGAAAAACCCCAAATATCTTTCAAGCGGAAATCCACGCCATAAGAAAGTGCGCCCAGTTCAATATTGATAGTGGATACAGAAGACAAAGGATTATCATAATGTCGGATAGTCAAGCAGCCATTAAGGCACTGAGCTCTTGTGTAATCAGTTCCAAAATGGTGTGGGAATGCCTAGACAAACTCAATGAACTAGGCGAGAACAACATAGTCACCTTACTATGGATTCCAGGACACACTGGAATAGAAGGAAACGAAATAGCAGATGAACTAGCAAAGAGGGGGACTGAAATACCTTTCTGGGGGCCCGAACCCTTTTGCGGAATCAGCTCCAATGTAATATTGGAAGAAATAAGTAAAGCCGAGAAAAAGAGAAGATCTGACCATTGGAAAGATCTAGTAGGGCTTATACAATCAAAGACTCTTCTGGGTGACTACAACCTGTTGAGATCAAAAGAATGCATAAGTCAAAGTAAAACTGCGCTAAGAGTTTTGACAGGGATCCTAACGGGACATTGTCGCCTGAATGGGCACCTGAAAAAGCTCAAAATAGTGGAGGAAGAAGAATGCAGATTTTGTGGAATGGAAGAAGAAACCTCCATCCACATACTTTCCAACTGCACAGCACTCCAGAATCCTAGAGCACAGCACCTGGGAGATTACTGGATAGAAGAGGAACATTTGCCTAAGTTGAAGCCTGCAGACATCCTAAAATTCCTCCGGGAAATAGGACTAAAGGAACTACTAGTTTCTGAGACTCTCCTCAGAAACTGAGTAGAAGTAAGGGGGCACAATAGACCTTTTAGGTCTCAGTGAATGTCACCCCAAAAATCACACATACATACATACATACATGTTTTATAGCAATAACTGAAACAAAACATAAAAAGCGTAATAGAAAATATTCAACCTAAAATGTTGAAAGAATTTATGTAGGTTGATTAATTGATATTGATACATATAATTGATACATATAACTTTGTACTTATTTTATGTAGGTATTATTCTCAATGTCATTGTTATGGTTGTTTTTAATTGTTCCTCTTGGCCTGTTTTGAACAAAAATAACTTGATTCATATAATGATCTCCTGGAGTCTAGGGAAAAGTACCAAATTGGCAACAGCGTGAAAAAAAAATTTGAATTCCTGAAGCCGATTAGTTCAGTTGATATTTCTAAATTTAAATAATCATGGAAAGTTTCTGGCCCCAATAGATTATTATTATTTCACTCCTATCCAATTATACAGACCGTTGAACTTGCTACGATTTGCTACGAAAATTTGTTATAACTTTCCAAATGTAGATTTGGAGCAAAATGTAGGGTGTTTCATTGAAAAAACAGATAACTGATCTATCACCGAATTATGAAACACCCTGTAACGTTGTAACTTATATCGTTAAGCGATAAATCACTTAACGCTAATATTGCAATATGAAGCACTAAACTGCCTACAATTTTTATAATTAAAGTTTTTTGGTATATTTTATGGTAACAGATCTACTGAGCTTTATCACAGGAATGAATCACCATTAATCTTCTATAATTTTGGTTTTATGGAATAAAGAAACTACTATTGATTTGCTCCTGTAAAAAATGTTTTTAATCACAATTACAAACAATAACAATTAGAAAATCTTCCCTGAAAAGAGAAACGACATCAAATGTCTATTACTCCAAAGTTTTTTCTCTAATTACAAATTATATCTATTGCTATAATGAAATTATGGCATTGATATTTCTTACTCTCACAATTTATAATAAGTCGTGGTCATTTTTATCAATACTCGCCATGATATAGCGAGTGAATTGAAATAATTAAAAACAAGGTTTAGAAAATATAAGGTATATTTTCAGTAAATATAATATTTCCGAATTCAATATTACCGGGCTAAATCTTACGGTTTAATAAAAAATGAATAAAATGTAATTAGTAAACATTGATTTCAATATTTTAAGTAATTATCGCATTGATTTTGACCATTATAAATGGATATTTCCTTGCTATTTATAACAACAATCTTTTCGTGTGAAATTGGACTGTCAGTTCTAAATCAACAAAATGGTACTTCTCCGATTCGACAAAGCCTTTTCAGTGAAGCCTCCGAAATTTTCCTCCATCATCAGCAGATTTACCTACGCTTCCCATACGCAATTAGTATATATGCAAATCCCAATCATCCAATGTATGACAACACCCTCTCCAATCGATATTCGGCTGGCTACAAAATAAGGGAAAGAACAGATCCACCGCTATATGAAAGAATTAATGAATCACTCAACTTACTTACTTCATGTATCTATTTCTTTAATAATTTCTCAAAACATCACCTACCATGTTCCATGGATAACAAATCGTTAACAATTTTCGATAAAAACGAAACAAACTATATTATAACTAGAGTGAAATTCATAAAGAAAATATATTATTTCCAACTCATATCTACACTGATGCCTCTAAAATGGAAGCTTGAGCTGGAACCGATGCTGAAACTCCAAATACGACTATCCAAATGAGACTAGCTTATATACCAAGTAAGTATTCTAAATGGAAAACTTTATATATACGATATTTCGAGCTCTAGTGCAGGAAACTTTAAGCACTTGCTCATAGTTACAGTCAATGAGTCAATGAGTGGTATGAATAAAAACGAAGTACATGCTAATACTAGAAGTATTAGCATTTTCTATAAAGTAGGTACATCAAAACTAAGGAGAAACTACATTTCAAAGTAGATACTTTCAATTTTTCCGGAAGTTACTATACTGAGAAGCACTCTCGTGAAAATGACTAAAGTATTTACTGCAATTTGAAGTAGTGGCTTCTTACAGCAGATACTCGGACTTCAAGAAGAAATTGTAGTATTTATATATATATATATATATATATATATATATATACATAGGTTCACTGGGAATCCGATTCAAAAACATTCCCATTCGGCGTCCACCCATATACGGGCGTATTTGTGAACATCGTTTTACGGATCTATCAGGCGCTTTTATCATATAACAGGTCAACATCGCGCTTGTATACAATAAATACAATTTTAGAGTAATTCCGCGATTTACGTTGAAATTCTCAAATTTCGATTTACGCGCATATACCTACTCGTACAAATAATAAACGAAGGAATAAAGCATAAATTATTTCTATATATGAAGCACTTTTGAATCAGAAAATTTTGTATTGTTTCTAGCCTTCAATGGAAT
>CAJUYH010001972.1:0-43863 GCA_910591685.1 Galerucella tenella | reverse complement strand
ATTTTTACTTATGACATAATCAAAAATGCAACAACCATTTGATGGATGTACGAATAATTTGCATATAATAATTGTATTTTTCAGTTATGGTAGCTAGCGAAGAAGAAATGAGAGCTGCACGAATTCCACAAGAAAGACGTGATTATTGTGCACATCATTATATAAAACTTGATCGATGCCGAGTCGATAATATGCCATGGATGATTAATTGTGGTGCAGAGAAACATGCTTGGGATGTTTGTTATTATGAGGAGTAAGATATATATAAATTGTTTATTAAATTGATATCATAAATGAAAGTATATACATACAATATTTAATATTGTTATGTTCATCACGATAAACATTATTTGCAGTTATATTTTGCGAATGAAAGAGTATGAACGTGAACGTCGGCTTTTGGTAAGACAGAAGAGGAAACAGGAAAAGCAAAAACAGGCTACTGCGGCTTGAACATATTTGATTTACCAGCAATTGTTGAAAATCAAATGTGTATGAATACATATATGTCGTTATTATTTAGCAAAATGTGGATGAACAGGAGTTATACATCGTGTTTTGTGTAAATAACTCGGAAGGGAAAATAAAACAGCTGATCTAATTATTAGTGGATGTTTATCGACTAGTTTTTTATCAGAGAAAATCATTTTAGTAACTCACAGGAAATATAAAATATAATTATTGCGATGATTCATAATTATTGATCACGGTTGATAGAATTTATCTGATATAAATTGCAATTATCAATTGCATTTTTAGCATTGGAATTTTGTGTTCGATGTCACAAATGAGTGTCACTGCGCCAGCCACTTCCACATTTCTTCATAATCGATAAACTGGGGGTTGCACGCCGTGTCAAATTTCAGCTGTTGGCGCGACTCCGCGTGTGACGGACTTCTTATTGTTGCTGCTCATTAATTTTTTTATCAATCACTTGCATTATCAATTTGCGTATTTTATAAAATTACCAAAAGTTATTTACAGTTTTTGTCCTTGCCATTTTACTGCAGATAATTCATTAATTTAATGAATTATCGTGTGTCGCCAGTGGTGAATATAGCGAGGAATAAAAGTGTAGGAAATAATTGGATATTACGACGAAAGGTGAGGTAGACAGTCTACATTCTATAATTTATTGTGGTAAATTATATTTGATTATTTGTATATAAGTAATATATTTCTTTATTTTTTGTTTTTTTTCATTTAGTAATACCAAGGGTGATACGGCCTCTGTCAATGATCAAAAAAAAAAAAAAAAGAAAGACGTAATAGTCATAAGTTGACACCAATTTTACAATTGTCTTGAAGAGAAATTATCTTTGTTCATTCTCCCATGCGCATTAGTAAAATACCGCAATGCCGTGAACTCTTTTTTGATTTCGATATATTTTACAATTGCAATGAAAAATATAATTCACTTCATTTATATTTATTTTTTATTGTTTTCTATGTGTTTATTGTCAATCAATTAATATAGTTGTTTCAATATTTCTGTTAAAAAAATACTCTATAAATTTATTATATAAATTACTTTCTAACACTTTGAGAAATTGAAATAATATGAATGATTGGACAATACAATTGAGCATACTTATATTTACAGTTAGCCTATGTTTCCATATAAATATCTTTCATATTTGAATACATGGGTGATGATAATATATTGCACATTAGCATTATATATCTTAACAAATCACTTTACTATTCACCATTTATTTGCGAGTATTTGATACGGGGCAGTTTTCATATGTATACATAAACAAAATACAGAAAAACAATTACTAAATTTTTATAAAAAACAAAATTGTATGTGTTGGGTTTTTCAATAAACTCCAATGAGTATGCGACATTTCATGCACCATTGTCGGTTCAATAATATTGCTTGGTAATTTATAAATTAAATAAAAATTTAAAATCAAACATTTTTATATTCTATATTCTATAGAAAATATAAATTGATATATCAAATATTTGGCACGACATTGAAATATCCCGGAAGTTATATATTTGACTTTTTTTTTTCCAATATATCAACACAAGATGTCTTGTGATCTTCCGTTCAATTTCATCGTGTTCAATCAATTTTTACATTAATCCATATATAATCTCATTTATAATTTTTCACAAAACAATTAATCATTTGTTTCGTATTATCTTCACACGGACTTTTGTTACTCTGTTTTTTTTTGTCTGTTATAAGCTTGACTGTAGAAGTGAAAGAAAAGAATGAAGAATATCGTAGAGTGAATGAGCAATAATGTTGCAACGAGCTTTGGATATCCACAATCGAAGATTAATGCTTGACCACTATGGATGAATACGATGAAAAACTGGATCTGAAAACAAACAAAAAAAGTCACAGATGTTTTTTCTTGGTATTTCAACTGCTACCGATAGTGAAAACAAACGTAAATTATTTTATGTTTATATAAATGTTATATCTCTTTGTTTATTTAGAATCGAAAAGTCTTTTTTCATTTTGTTATTTATGCCTTAAAATTTGAATGACCAATAAATAGTTAACATTGAATTTCCAATGTTTCTTTCAGTTAAATATTGACTGGAAAGTGTTGCCATAGTAGTATATCACAGCTGCTGCACTGGTGCACAATATTGACTTGGGATTTCTGTCCAGTGTTGTCAATAAACCATCAGTACAGCAGCCATTTTATGAAAAAAATTAATTAAGACAAAACTTTTCGATTCTCATTGAGTTCCGGTATTTATCATTACATATGTTACGTCTTATATTGAATACATATTTAATTAAAAAAATAGATATATATATACATATTGGTGTGATTCAAAAACAATTTTTAATTTTTTTTTTCTTTGCTCTTACTCTCGCAAATGTCTGTATCTGATGTAGAAAAAAATCCTTACTAAAAATGAGCACTGTAGCTCAACTCTAAGAAGTCGCTATTTTAACTGTAGTTTCCCGTTTGATTAACATGGCAAAATTTTTATTTTTATTCAAAGTGAAATGACAAGTAATCGTCTCAATTTTTTTTAAATGAACATAATATATTCTTAAAGCTAACTTCTTAAGTTTTCCAAAACTGTATAATAACGTATTATTATCACAATTAAAAAATTTCTTACTACGGGGAAATATAGTATTTTTCAGATGGCTTTAACTGATCTTCTAATTGTGATAATAGTACGTTATTACACAGTTTTGTAAAGCTTAAGGGGTCAGCTTGAAGAATATATTATGGTTATTTGAAAAAAAAATGAGTAGCTTATATGTAATTTAAATTTAAATAAAAATTCTAAATTTTCCGATGTTACTCAAATGAGAAACTAAAATAAAAATAGCGACCTCTTAGACTTGAGCTTCAGCGCTCATTTTTTATGAAGATTTTTCTTTACATCACGTAGAAACATTTGAGAGGGTAAGAGCAAAGAAAAAAAAATAAAAATTTTATTTGGACCACCCTTATATATATACATATATACATATTCATCATAACTATATTGTGTTTATATTGCTTTTCATTCTCGTTATACACGAGGGATGAAAGAGTTTATATTGGCTTTCGCGATTCGAGATACAATGCTGGGAGATAAAGTGGCCATGCCTCTCTAGGTTGAAATCAATAGGTTTCAATATACTAGGAATGCCAGAGCCAGTGGCCGTGTACTCGCGGCAGTTAGTGATTCCGTGGTATATTGGAATGCCAAATTATTGCGACATGTCACAGCAGTTCTCGCAGTCAAGCAAACCAAGTCAATGCTGAAATTGCCCAACATATATCGTGGATATCTACTTTTCACTTTTCCACCATTTTCCATCGTTAAAATTTTCGCATGACTATTTCTACTACCACAGCCCAGAATCCAATCATTTACATCTATATATATATATATATATATACATATATGTAATTATGTATCATAATGTTGCGATAGGGTGTACAACCATATTTGGAAAATATTGTTGGTTACTATCCCACCATGATTTTTAATATTGTGAAGGTTCTCTATTTCTCCTAACATTTCAATGAATTATTTTATAGATTGGAATCGTAAATTAACAATTGATCAATTGATACCGTGTAATTATTGAAAGTGTTGGAGACGGAGAGGGAGAGAGAGGAAAAAAAAAAATAAAAAAATAAAAATGATGAAAAATATGTGAAATTTCTTGCAAGGCAGTTGTGCAATTATTTATACTCTTTTGCAATATTTGCTGTTATCTTATGGGATTCATCTGAAATATGCTATTGCATGCCCCTCTTTTTACTATTTTTTTTTTCTTTTTTTTTTGCAATCCTATGGCAAAATACATAGCAACGTGACGGGGTGTAGTCATGGCACAATGCACATTCAACTCACATTCACTTTCATTTGATAAGATGAAGAAAAATATATGAATAAATAAATTGAGTAAAAAAGGAGAAGAAAAAAAATATAAAGAATGAATCGAGTATATACATGTGTATCTTTCGCAATATATTTGACAATTATTATGAATGAAACTGCATTTAGTGAAAGATAATTGATCAAAGCCAATGCTATTTTATGCGCTCGCTCAATATAGCCCTTGTTTTTTCTCAGAATGTTTAGAGTATACCAACATGTAAACATATATTTCAATCACATACATTGCGATATTGCACACATAGTCACCACTTTTACCGGTTTTCAGTTCATCAAAAGTTGTGAGATTTTCATTTGAAATTGGTCCGACAAAAGTATTTTCTATTTTATTATTATTTTTTTTCTTCTTATTTTTGCAACATCAATTTCATGATCGCAACGTCTGTTAAATTTAATACGAGCACAGAATGTTCAATGTAATTAATAGTAAATAGAAGAACAAAAAAAAAAACAAATATATATATTTACCAATTGCACGAGCGTCAAGTGTTTCTTCCACCATAAATATTTCTGATACTCGGGTCCCATTGCTGACAGCATGTAATACGCATACATGACTACGTGTACGGCATTGTTGATGAGATTGCCAAGGGTGCCGTGGCCACCAGCAATAAATTTAACGCATATCCACGTCTCTAGTGGGGTCAATGAATGATGATACAGATGTAGGAACGTCACTTGACTGTCTTTCTTGCGTAGCACAAAGAATATCTGTATGTAAAATAAATTTTTTTCGCATTTTAAACTTGCAAAATCTTGGAAAAAAAGAATAAATACAGAAAGGAAAGACTAAATATTCAACAAGAACAAAAATACGATGTTAAATGGACGATAAAATTTAATTTATTATAATTGCAACGGTCATAAATACACATATGTTGTGTACACACACGAACATTATTCTTCAAAGTATTTTACTTTTTATTCAATAGAGTTGGAGTCTATTACGGTATAGAGCAATTAAGATTTAATTTGCCCACTTGCAACTTGCCCAGTATGAAAACGATAAATCCGTATACACAAAGGTTGCACGTACGATAAAAGTTGCTCAAGAGCACACTCACACACACATATATATATATATATATATGTCTATATTGATTAAGTGTAAATGCAAGTGTAAATGAACGTTGGCTCATTAAATGAATCGTCTGCGTTTTGATCATGCAACGATTGGTGGCAGATTGCGAGGGCAGAAACTAATATGCATGACAGGGGAAAAAGAAAAAAAAAAGAAAAAAAAATAAATTGCATTGCCATTTATTATTTCTATTCAATATATTAATATTCTGTAAAACAGTTATTGCGCCTTTGCAACATAGATATCAACGATGTAAATATATTTTATTTTCAAGCAAAAAAGGAAAATAAATGAATATATTGAATAAATGATCGTGCCTGAATCAGGATATTGAAGAGTATGACTGTGAAATTTAATTTTGAGTATAAATTCTATTGTTCTATTATATATTCGTAGATTTAACTGCTTGCCATGAAAAATTTCCGACCAGTAATATTATTGAAAAATATTTTTGAAATTCAAATAAAGAGAAAATGAAAATTTACGATATAAAAATTACGTACATTGAACTCAAACAATTTCTATCTTTCAACAGCCCTATTTTAGACATTTAAATGTTCATTTGCATCTATAAAGAAAGATATATTCAACAAGTCAACAAACAATTTTTTACTGTATCCATTTAACGGTTTTTTACCGTTGAATTTTTTTGTTTACAAAAAAGCCTCTTGACCGTAATTAGAATACAATTATTAAATCTGCAACATTAATAGCAGATAGTAAGAACAGACCTTATAAAAAAAACCCCGATATTTCATTGTTGCAATTAACACTATTTAAAAACTATCAATTTCATCCCAAAATCACATTAACTTAAATAGCAACTTAATTAACGACCATATAAGACATTGCAAAATTGTTTATAAATTATTCTCACGACACAACTACCCTAAAATATAATATGTATTTATTTAATACTGGTATATTCACCCTAATTGAATATAACATATAATTAATAATAAAGCTCACCGTATCGGCGAATTCTGTGAATTTACTGATGAAATACCACCAGCATAAATTTGCCATTCGCATCGCTGTGGGATTATGGGAATAATCGACAGGTTGGCATTTATAACTGTAGTCCAATAACCAACCGGACATCAGATGCTACAAGAGAAAAACAAATAATAATAATAATAATAATAATAATAATAATAATAATAATAAAAGAAAAGCAAAAGAATAGAAATGAATAAATATAAAAAGATAAAATTGCTCAAAGTAAAAGTTCGGTGAAACGAGAAGTTTGGCAATATGTATACATAAACATTCAAAGTATTGATATCGCATACATATATATATACGCTTCAATGATTTTTTTCCTTCATGGGATTTGCTCAACTAGCACGAATAGCTGACTGTGAGCTTACAAAATTTTCATGAACATAAATTTTACTTATACATTATACATTGATAATCATATATAAATATTTCTTCGATCTCCATCATAAGTTTTCGTCATAATTTACGAGAAAATGATTGCCACTCGCTGATGTATATTTCACGAGTACATGAGGGAGCCTTGACTTATGGAAAGTAGTCAGGGGAAAATTCCATAATGAGGGGAAAAAGAATAAAAAAGAAAAAAAATGAACGGAGAGTGGGAAGAGTCAGATGAAAAAAAAAAAAAAAAAAAAAATGGAAAGAAAAAAGAAAATAAATAAATAAGTAAAGAAAAAAAAAACGCAGCATTGCACAAACGCGCGAAAACAGGATGCTTCGCCTTTAACGAACGGCGGCAAATGCGCGTATGAGTGTGCAAATCGGGCTTATGTAATCGAATTCTATATATATATATATATATATATATATCCCGCCATGTGAGTCTTCTCTTTAGATAAAGTCAATTCATTTTTGTATGATGCTGTTTACGACTTACACTCATGGAGATATTTGTGTTCATTTTCATGTTTTAATCTCACTGATATGCATTTATACATGTAAGTATATCTATGATCTATTTTTTTTTTCAATCGGAAAATTTGCTTCTTCTTCAAAAATTTTATTTTTATTTTTCGTTGCTTCTGTTGGCTCTGTTGAATTTTATTTGGAACAATATGAGTAGGCACAGTTCTCGAAGATGAAAATGTACAAATGATGTTTGAAATATTCAATTAATGCTCAATGGTTTTTAAGTATTGTTCATTGATAGAGAAAAAAAGCCATGGAATAATCTTCATTTATAATCAATTGTTCCAGATATGATTTGAATTTTATTTTATTTATGTTACCATTTTTTTTCTTTAGTTGTTATTGCCTTTGATAATTACGTAGCTACGAATATTTGATAGATGACTTTATACAAGCTTAGAAGAATAATTGAAATGCTACAACATTTAAATATTATATTTGTGAATGTTTTGTTAAATGAAAAATATATTTTATTTCAACTTTGTCTCAACGCATTTGTTTTTCACAAATACTGATAAACGTACTCGCAAAATATTCTTGTTATATGTTCAATAAATTTCATGAATCTGTAAACGCGTATTGTACTATACAATTGAAAAAAAAAAAATTTAATTTCATAATAATATTAATAATAAAATCAATAATCAAATTGCCATTTTTAAAATGTAATAATTAAAGATCTTATTAACAAAAGTTCGTGTAAAATTTCTCTCTGTCAACATCAAACTGCCAGAGCAAAAAAAGACAAAAAATGAAAAGTAAATATATTGATGAAAGAATAAGTGAGTCAAGGTGACGAATGAAATATTATTCTTTCACACAGATAAAAGATAAATAAATATATGCATTTAACTCAGCAATAAATATTGACATAAAAACAAATTTCTTATTTGTTTATGATCAATATAGAAAATTGATATTGGGCTCATTATTTTCTTGTAACTTTTCTCATAATAAAAATTGAAGGTCGATGAATTAGTAGCTACCATAATATTTCTTTTTCACACAGTGCATTTATAACTACACTGCATTCTTTGCTTCATACATATTCATACATGTACACACATGTGCTTGCGCAAGATTGTGAAAGTTACCAAACACATATGACTAAGTTTGACACTTGACAACTATTGGTGCGAGTGAATAGGTCTTTGTTAATGATAACATTAAGCTCAATGACACGTTGCAATTGCAAAAATGACTTGCATACATTCAATAATATTATCTTATTACTTTTATTCGTCATTAGCCAATAAATAATTGAATCAAAATTGAACCAATCAAAATAACGTATTTCTATTTCTCTTTCTTTTCAGTTTCAAATAATTACACGAACTAGACAAGTTAAGAAGATAAATTTTCACAGTAGTGCGTCTCAATGGTATCTGCAACGCTGTCTGTCCTACTTTCGGCAATATACCTATGTGATTAAATGTCGTTCAACCGGTTTTCTTGCACCTAGATCACCGTTACACAAATTCTTACATTTGTACGTATATAAAAAGGAAAATAAAACAATAATAAATAAAAAACAAAATGCGACACAACAAAATTTGTACTTCCCTTCAATTCAATATTACATTTACGCACTTGCACCGGTTGAATTGTGAAATATCAACAATAACAAACATATATAGATTTGGATAAATATATAATTAAAACAGTTTATACGAACCTCATACATCATTCCTATTGAAAATATCACTTGAAAAGCATTGTAAGCAACAAGTATATTTCGTAATTGAAATGGTTTTTTATTAGCCATTAGTCTTGGTCCAAGTACAGTTACACTGTAGAGATAGAGCAGAACGATAAGTGCTGATGGTATTGGTGAATCCATCAATGGCCAGTCATTAACACGTGGATCCGATACTGTTTCAAGTATCTCTGTGTAATGGTCCAGTGCCATTCTTACAAGTCCCTCAGCACCAACAAATGTACGATTGACATCTTGAATATTCATTAGTGGCTCGGGTTGACGCTCCACCAACAATTCTGCCGCAGCTGATGCCATTTCTTTGTTTCTTAAATAATTATTGAAGAAGAATAGGACGTTTAATAAAATAATAACAATTATTAATTGACCTATTGGTATTGTAAGAATGTTTGGTGCGTGATTATTACTGTGATTTTCATCATAATCTATCACCATTATCATTATAATTATTATTTTTTAATCATTATTGCCTGAAGGAATAATATAATGAGTGGCCAATGGGTGACGCTTACGAAAGCATCTTCTTATTGATCATCGTTATTATATTCTTTTATAGTGTATGACATATTTGTATGCGGATATGTATGCATATTGCACGAGCACAATGATAGATTATATTTGTTGGTAATGTGTGTTACCGAAATCCACAATATTGTGAAATCATTTTAAATAATATATGAGCTATTTTCGCCTTGCAACTACACAAATTTGTCATACATTATTTTTCTCTTTCTCAATGCACATGTTTATAAGTGTTTTATTTGAATTTGTGTATGTGTTAATATTTGTTATGCGCGCATTATGTCTACAGGCGATGGTCAATTTAATATTGTTGGATAAGTTGAGTTAGCGAATAGTGAAAGATAATTATTTTATCAATTTGATCGAATCGCGCGAAATTTTCGCTGAATCATTTTAATAAAATGTCATCATAGATATTTACAAGATGCAGGAAGATATCTGAATAATGATTGTATGATAAACAAACCCGGAAATTAACTGATTGAGAGAGCGAGAACCACTTTCATTGGACTTTTTGAATTTTATACGATTTTTATTCAGAATATAAAGTGAAATGTGAAACTTTTATTTGGTTATTTATTAATATATAAATTTTTCTTTCTTTCGATATAATATTTGAGAGCGGTCAAGGTAGCTCGAGGTGACTGTTCTGGTTATTACTGCCTGTCCATTTAATACTTCAGATATTCCAATTAGTATAAACATAAATAGTATTTTTGTTTTTTATTTTTTATTTCGCGTTTCGCTTTTTCCTTCTTTTTTTTTTCATTCGACTACTTTTATTTTGATTAAGATGTAACGTTTCATTTCGAAAATTGACTCTATATTTACAATTGAAATTTCGAAACTCAACGTAGTCAGTGAATTAGTTTTACAGAATACTATTTTTACTTATAAATAAAAAAAAATTATGAGAGCGAATTACACTATCGTTTTGCTTTTGTTCTTCATGGATAAAGTGCAAATACAGCATTTCTATGAATTGTTTTATCATAACTTTCTAGCTTTCGATAACTAGTTGATTATTGTCTACGAGTTTAAGAAAGAATATTACGAGTTCGTACCAAGTTAACAGCATTGATAGGTTCACGTTATCTTTCTATTTTTTGCTAATTATAACGAATTTTATAACACTGTGTAAATGTACCTGATATAGATCGCGAATTTTCCATCAAATTAGAACTGCAATCAAATAATTCAATAATAATGCAAGATTTAATCTAATGATTATAAATGATATTTCGTTTCGAAATTGAAATTCCATGAATGACGTTTCAAGCTCTCATCCTTTCAAATTATTCAAGAAAATAAATGAAGCAATGAAAGGTTGATATATATGAAAAAAAAATTTTATAAGTAATCCAAAGATGAAAAAATGCACTAATATTATTTTCATTTCAACATAACACCAATATAAAATTATTCCCACTCGATATACATTATCGAACAATAAAATACTCAAGACACATTATTGAAATATTGCCTACATTTTTTTTTTTTACTGCACTGCAATTTATATTCATCGTGATGTTTTCTAATTATGACGACAATTTGAAAAAAAAAAGAACTGCAGTAAAATTCCACAGAGACACTTATACCTATATCAATTTAAGTACACTTATATTTTCATGTAACATACAATATACAAATAATTCTTGTTCATGAGAATTCCATGAATCGTATTCAAAAATGTTTTTTATTTTTTCGGGCCATGTAAAAGCCAAGATTTTACATAAAAATAAAAATATTCTCCAGTAAATCTTGAAATTTTCCAGTCTACTTGCAAAATCTCACTACAATGTAAATAGATAAATGAGAAAAGATAAAATAATATTGCTTCATTTGACCGTGGCATTCCTTAAATATACAGAGAACTTGATAGAAATAAGAGAATTTATGAATGGAATGGTATAGAAAAAAAAAAAAAAAAAAAAAAAAATAAATTCTTATGGTAATATATATAACGCAGGGGTCAATGCGACCGTGTATATGAAGAATAACCAAATGCGATATTTCATCTGACACGTGGTATAGGCAGATCAAAGACGAACGGTACTTGCTACAGAGAAAGTTCATGCGTCGTGATCGGAGAAGAGAAGCGAGTGGAAGAGTGAGAGCGAGTAAGGTATAACCATTCGAAACGAGGAAGATGATGGCGTACATGCATGTATATATATATATATACACGCATGTGTTTGGAGATATACATGTATATGCGAAGGAAGAAGTAAATGCCGTTGTCGATGGTGGTCGCTCCGTTAGTGGGTAAGTAGGCCGAGTGCCTAGTTAATTGTAAATAAGTTGCTATCATCGACTGAAACGTAATGCCGTCCTGCTGCTTTCAGCTAAAACTTATTGATACATAGTAATAATAATAATCACGAATATTTACATAAAATGTATCACCTCTGTATGTTATCGAGAATTATTTTTCGGTAAATTTCTTTTAGTTTCCGTTTTACTTTCATATTAACGAAAGGAAATTAATAAATGTTATCATATAGTATTTTTATTTATTTTACATATTTTAATGATTTTAATTTGTTTATTTTGGTTTTTTGAAATACTTCCGTTCTCGTTTAAAATCGATGAATATGGAAATATATATATTTATATATATATGTATATAAAAAAATTTTTTTATTTATTATGTTTTTATATTGATACGAATAATAATGAAAATGTTATGAAAAATGTTTTTTGTTTTTCAATGTTATAATCCTTTTTGCGTTGTGTTAAAGTATGCCACACCGTATTCATTATGATATTGTCTGTTGTGCGCGATGTACACGAGTTGTTACCAGTGATCAAGGTGCAAAGTCAAATAATACCTGTCTCAAAAATTTATATACGCGCAACGGGGGAAGAGGCCATTCATAATATGATTGATAGATTGTAGATTTTGATAGTGTAACTGAATAATTCAATTTAAAATGGTCAATGTGGAGGAAAAAACCTCATGACAATTTTTTTCCATCAACGAAACGGTAAAACGAATCGAAAAACAATTTCTTTTCTTCCACTTTTACAATTAATTGGTACAATATGACTTTATTTGTTTCCATTGTACGGAAAGAGAAAAAGAAAATGAATAGAGAAATAAATAAAATAATGAAATAAAACAAAAACAAAAAAAAATACACACACACAGACATGATGACAATGACCTCGTTCTACCTCTGTGCGGAAGTGGATCACAGTTTTTTTTTTTTTTGGTCCGAACATCATGACAACAACGTGATGGTCGATACAATTCCATCGAAGGTTCGAATGTTCAATATGTATATCAAGAGTGAAAGTATCAATATGAAAAATAAAAATTTTTTTAATCATGCGTATTCACAAAATTATGTATATTTATTTATTTTATTTATTTATTTATGTATATTTTCATTCAGATTGTTAAAGAGTTGTTGTACGAGATGACCGCTCGTACAATTTAAACGGCACAAACTTCACAACTCTCAGGTTCTCTCTCAGATATTGAAGATCGTCGCGACCCCGTTTGCGCTTCAAGTAGGATACCGTGCCTAATCCTGTATGCCGTTTCTCAGTAGTCATGAGACTCAATATCACATCAATAATGACTCTACCAATGAACGTATACGAAACAACAATGAAAAAAAAATTTATTATTTATCAATTGAACGAATTCGTAACACTATCAAGAATGAATGCGACAATCAAGAATGCAATAAAATTTCACCCAATATCGCACTGTAACTTCAACATTAATTATTTCAATTTCATATCACTAATTTCACATTTTTTCGTGGCAACAAATGGTTTATCACTTTGAACTTAAATCACTCCATAATGATCAAATTCCCAACTATACCGGTAATGTCATTCAGAAATTAATATATATATATATATATAAATATATGTGTACATTAAATGGTCCAGCGACCTTGTACCAAATACGCGTATGTATAACATATGAGTATTTCTTCAATTGGACCAAGTAACTTTTGCAACCGATCTTGCATACTTTTCTCCCTTTTTTTTCTTCTCTGTTTGTATTTACTGTCTGAGTTACCACTTATATATATATATATATATATATATATATAGGTGCATATTCACATTCAAACCGTGTGTTTATATCGAATAAGTGGAGTTGATTTGAATTGATAATTAGTGCCAATGCACATTAACTATGATCCGGTAAAATTAAGTGGGTTAATGGAAATTGGTTGACGTTAAATCGTATTAACTATTTCGATATACAGGTGTCGGAAAAGAAGAAAAAAGAAAGATAAAATAATTCAAATATATATGTTATTATTAGTGGCAAGAGATTGGAAAAATG
This sequence comes from Galerucella tenella, assembly GCA_910591685.1. Taxonomy (NCBI): domain Eukaryota; kingdom Metazoa; phylum Arthropoda; class Insecta; order Coleoptera; family Chrysomelidae; genus Galerucella; species Galerucella tenella. Next base: position 29,937 of record CAJUYH010001972.1, on the reverse strand, counting down.
TCGAAAATTGCTCAATCCACATGACAAGGTCGATATGTGAAACCGAATATACAGCATTAAAATGAATAAATAAAAATATTTTTCTATTGAACGTGAATTAAATAATTATATGTCACAATATACCGGATAAATCGTAATAATCAAACATAGACATGGGCGCGCGCGCATGATTGCGTGATTTTTATTACTGAGATATAGGTAGATATGAAGAAAAGTCGTACGTGATCTTGCGTGGTCCACATGGATTTATAACGATTGGGTTGCCGTCCGTATAATTTTCAATCAACATTCACACATTTTACACAGATCAAGTTCGTCAACATTGAGTAAGATGACTGACATGTAATGCATGTTGCAAATGTATTTTTAAGCCCTTCACCACATTAAATTCCATTGAAAATTGTATGGGAATACATGATAAAATGATTGATTACGATAAATGTTACACGTCGTGCATAATATAAAAAATTTTTTCGACTATCGTTAAAGTGCTGTGCAATTTTATATTATTTCTTTTTTTTCAATTAAATTTACCTTCAACTTTTTGTTAATGTATGGTGAAAAATCTTGTCACTGGACACAGTTACACTATTTCGATTTATCCGTTTACTCGTCGGATTAATCGAAGAATTAAATTCCTCGTCGAATCCAATTATTTTCACTAAATGTCTCCATGTATTTACTTTAACTATTCGTCGTTTTCTCAATTGTCGTTAATATTTATATATTTATTAATTTTTTTAATTATAAATAAAAATAGTTTGTTCTATTTTTTATCGTTTTTCTTTCTCATAAATCATATACAATTCAATTAATAATCACATGAGAATCAAATGACTATATGTACCAATTGAAATAACTGGTGGATGGCTCTAAATTGGTGCCGCGTGAATCCTGTTAGTTTGACTCTGTTCGCGAACTTAACGTCACCTTTCTCTCAAAGTTCCACTTCGAAAGACATCATCGCAAATAAGTCGTACGATGATCTGCACGCCAACCACCTCTATCTTTCCTCCCTCTTCCGCGACTTCTTCCTGCTCTCTCTCTAAATTTCACTAATATAAAAAAAAAAAAGGAAAAAAAAAAAGAAAAAATAACCAACTTGAAATTAATAAATTGCGATAAAATATTGCGGCCGCACAGTGATACAGTTAAATGAATAAATAGAAATGAAAAAAATTGTTACTATTAAAATAATTAATTAATTATCCAATTGAATGATATTGTTGGATACGCGTGTTAGTAACGAATATACACTAATTATTCGATGATACCATTAATGGTAATATGGATAGCACAATTGTTCCAGGCACATGGAACCACTCACCGTAGTTGAAGCAGGAATAGACGAAGGCACAGTAAAGTGATGGCTTTATGTATTGGTTATCCATGTTGGTGCCCGTCTTGGGGCCGTGAACGGAAAGTGGGAGCTCACATTTGTTACTTCCCGTTGTAGTACACTCTTCATCCATAGGTAAAACAAATAACCAAGTGCGTAATATTTACGATGAAAAGTCAAGGTCCCGTCATTTCACTCCGTCGCAATGGTTATAAATTTTGTCAATAAAAATCAAATGAATTCCGTATTTTATTTAATCGTTTATTCATTTATATTTATTTCAATTCTACTGCATTGTTATTTATACAATTGTTTCTGTTGACGTGCGACGGCACAAAAAGTGTTATTGCGATGAGTCATAGTTTTGTGTGGGATACGTTGAATATATCGTGAGGAGGAGACTTTCCCGCAGTAGATCGAGACCGCGCTAAGTCGGACTGATAAATATGTCGCAGTGAAATAGCGAAATCCGTAATTACATTAAATTCCTATTGATTTGAATAAATTACGGGGAATAATAATATAACTACTGTGTAGTGTTATTTTCCTGATGAAATCACTTATTTCATCAAATCCCAAACCTGTTTCATTGAAATATGAAATAAAAAAAGGAATACTCGCACAGAAGAAATTTAAAAACATATTAATGAATCCCACAGTTTTGGTGAATGTACCTAAGGTAGACAGAGGCCCATTAGATAGAAATATAATTGTGGTGATCATATTAGATATAAATAATTGCTTTATACCAAATTGGTATCTCAATTGGAGTTATAATGGATGGGTTATTTAGAAATGCTATTATAAATATCTACCACAATATTTACTGAAATAGTTCCACAAATTGAATAAAGTCTGCGTGAACTTTCCGGATAATTATCTTGGAAGTGAAGTATATTAAAAAGTGTTTCTGAGAACAGTTCAAAATGAAATACAAGACAAAAAGATTTGCTTGTAAAAAAAGTTAATGTACTTTGGAATTCAAGATGTCACAAATCAATGTCATGTTTTAATAAAAATGAATAAACACTATTATTTTTAAATAAAGATCATTAAAAATGTATCAAATTCAAATGAAAATTCTATTTTCCTTTCTAAAAAATAAAAATTAACTTTTCGTTTCCAAAAATAACAGTTATTATTTCTTTAAATTAAATACTTGCATTTATTACTTATTAATTTCATTACTTCATTATTATTTTTGTAGTACCTAGTGTACAATTAATACGTTGAATAAATACTATCACTGAAACAGGTTGGAGATTTGTTGTGTTAGTAAGTTAGTCCAATCACGAAGGATTTAATCAAATTCCAGATTCCGCTATTTCACCGCGGTATATATAAATTTTATTCTTTAAATATATTGAATATTTTTCATTGCTGCATTAATAGAATCTATAATCGAATAATAATCTATGATGATTGATTTGATTTTACAAATTATATTCTATCTTTATTCATGACACAATTTGCGAGAAAAGTCCTTCATTTAATTCTATAACAACTGTGCTTATTAAAATTTTTACTTTTCATCACTTAGTGATAAGAAAGTATTGGTTTCGTCCGATTTGAAAACGCCAAAATAACGCATGTAATCGCATTTTTCAACAATAATAACTGGAATAACGGATAAAAAAACTTAATACTAATGTTCAATGAATTGCCTCCTTGAATAATATAAAAAAAAATTTTATGTTTTTGAAGGTAACGTAGATGAAAAACGTGTTTTTCAGCGGACGTATGGACCAATATTTTATTTATATAGTGGGAGTATCTTGAAAACTGCTGGACCAAACAAATTAAAAAATTTATAGGGAGTTAATTGTTATTGAGCTAACAATAAACTGTTATGTTAAATTTTGTTTCGACTCTGCGTTCGCCGTAAAATAACAATTATATGCGTTTTCGAACGAAATACCTATATTTTATAGAATTTATGTGACGAAAAACATGGAAGCCACATGATCTCAGGAGTGGCTTGATAAAAACATCTGAAATTTTCAACATAGCATAAGAATGTTCGGGGGATCATAAGTTGCTATTCGTAACGCGTCATCGATCTCGACAAACCTTGCTAGAGTTTTGTACTTCCGAGAATCTCTTTTCATGCATGAAAATACCGAAACAGGCACATGATTGTTTAATTAATCCAAGAATTAAATTCAAACACTCGTTTGAATTTAATTGGGTCGGAAATTTTTATAAATTAACAAATTCATATTATGGTATTATTATTGAAATGATTCATACGATCAAACAACAATAGTGATGAAAAGTACCGGGCAAGTTTACTTGCCTAAATTTTTTTTTATTATTTTCGTTACACAAGAGTATTTCCTCTCCTTTAAAAAATCAACGACGCACAATCTGAAGATAGAAGCGATAAATTTTATATTGGAATAGTCCAATCGACAGCAGACATTACTGAATATCAAATATTAAATTCAATATAAATGCCAATTCTAATTATTATTATTATTAATTACTTCCTATCTAAAAAAGTTTAGAATAATTTGTTACAATGAATGGGAAGTCCCAATGACGTACGAACATAATTTTACAAAGTACATAGGGCAAACTTGTTATTTCTATTTATTTATCATTATATGTTTTTTGTCCATTATTTTTTTATCATCATACATAAAAATTCCGGGAAATAAATTTTATCATGATATTCACTTTTATGTATTTGCAATCAAAAGTTGTAGACGCAACGACAAATGCATCAAAAGAAAATGATTATTAATTAGTCCTATTGCATTCTGTCTATGTTTTTGCACTCTTTTTTAATGCTTTTCATTATTATTATTAGTATTATTATTTATGAATTTTTTTACCATCATTAATTACGTGTTTCTAGGATATTGTACAAGGTAATAATAAATGAGACATCAACAAGAAATAATATATATATATATATATATACGACATGTATATGAATCAGAAACGATTTAGTGACATGGTGAAATACGGCTTTAATTGGTCATCATGATTTTGCACAGTTAAAGGTTAACGCATTTATTTATTATTTGCTTTCGCATGTAATAGTAACAAAAACAATGAAATCACTGGACAATAATTGTTATTGATGTGTACATCAATGATGATGCTGACATACGTCATTGAAATTTACATGTATGATTAAAAATGTTCTTCCTATCTATTTATGTTTTTTTTTTTTTTTATTTTTCAGAAAATGATGAAATTCGATCCAGTGTATATTTCGTGGGAATACTCGAAATGATTATAGTGAAGAGAGGTCGATTAGGTGACATGGGTCTACGTGTCCCGAATAGTTGGGGTAAAAGTAAAAGATATAGAGAAATATTCGAAAATCCGGTTTTGTACTTTGTCGCGTAAATTACGTAAACTATTTGGGAGAATTCCTTATATATTTCTTCTTCTCCCTCACTCCTTTTTTACTATTCATTCAGAATTCCGGATGTAGATATGATAATGGTTTAAAATTCCGACACGTGGATTGTATGTTTTAATGTTGTTTCAATAAATTTAATTGTAATAAATTGTACAAGCGATTATTTTAGTGTTGATATTATTTTAATGTTTCTCAGGAAGATATATTTGTAATGTATGTGATAAGAATTGTTAATTGTTATTCTTCTATATGTATCATATGAATTATTCTCAATGTCAATATTGACAGTTGCGTATATATAATATCAATAGAAAAAAAAGTAGTTTATTTGCAAAATTATACTTATACACTATATATGTAAAGTAATTATTCTTTATACGATTGACCCTCATAGTGTCCTTGGCCATTAATTAATATGTAGTCAAATGGTAATGGCAAATATTAACTATGCCAAAGTTAATTTATACTGCATCCATGACATTTTATATATATTTCAATACTTCGTAACATTTTTAAATATTAGGCTTATTTCAACGGTGCTAAATTTTCTCATGATATTTCGGCAGGTTCGATTTTTTTTTTTTTTTTTTTCGTTTGTATTGTCCTCGAAATAAAATTATTGAGTGCCATCACCAATAAACCAATTGGCCAATAAATATTGAATATTATATAATAATTTTGTCACACATATTATTTATAGTAAAATAAATAAAATTAATTTGCAAACGAACAATTAAATATGTAATTCAAATGTAAATTCTGTTATGTCATTTAATTTCACATAATTAATTGTAACTGAACTCGACAATTTCAAAACTGTAAAAATTCAAAAAGTCACTTGACAAGACTTTGCAAATATAATTAAATGAATGTTGTTAGCTTTCACAGTTGAGTTGAGGAACATTGGTGAATGTGGTATAATTTTTGTAATGGATTTTACACTATATAGGTGTACAGTAATTGTAAATAAGTAAAGAAACAAACAGATGTGTTATTGTCGCAAGGACATTTTTCAATATTTGTGACACGATACTAATGACAAAATGCATAGTGGTGATCCATTGTATTGTATTAGATGAATTAACGTGATTATTGGCAACTCAATTGTGAAAGAGAGTGTCTATGAGCGTCAAAGAATCTGGGATGCTATTGCTAAATATTTCTATTCACTTTTCATCTGTCTCACGCAATATACGTTTATACTATACCAATATATATATATATATATATATATATATATATATATATATATATGTATATACTAGTCAATACAGATTTCTTCTCTTTTATTGCCAAGCGCTATCACAACTTCCATACGCTTCAACAGCTCTTGGCCGTTCTCTCTGTGGTAAACTTATATATATATGTATACCTACGAAAAGTTGCAACACATGAACGGTCAACCTGTTGACTTGGTGTGTTGAGCTCAGTAGCCATTTACCAACCTCAAATTGTTTAATGGTGTTTAGACCTAGATTTTAAATAGTCAAGTGCATGTTAAATGTTAAAAAAATAAATGAAAATGCATAAAATATAATTTCAAGTGAACGCATTTACAATGACAGATAATGTTAATGGGTTTTACATCTATATACCATGTGATAGTTTTCTATATGTTACAGTCATTAGTAGAAATATGATTAGCATAAAAATACATCAATCTTGATGCAAATAATTAAGTGAATTCTAATGTTGTTGATTTCACCATTTTCAAATAAATCCCTGAAAAGATTTCAGAACTTTATTTCATTTTCAAATGACTTCGTCTAATTTATTATTAAATTATCAATGTGACATTCAAGCATTTTTGAAGGTTGAATATAATTATGTACATTGCATGTGAATGTATAATGCGATGAATTAGCCATTGAATAAATGGATCTAAAGAAATATATTTTAATGAAAAGGATTTTTTTTATCTACCCATTCTGTTTCTAGTTTGTTTTTCGACATTTACTTTGTGACCTCAACTGAATGGCAAATAAAAAGTTTTTGAGATTTAGGTGATTCAAAAAGATGATGAAGAAAAAAATATATATATAAAATGATGATGCTTGTGGATGTGGAGTAATTTATTGCCGAGACAATTCACGAATAATTTTTCATGTTCGAATGAGACGGCCAAGCGCAATTACATACAACTTTCTTAAGAGTGACGTAAGACACAAGTGTGTGAGAGCCAGTGATCAGAAGTGAAATGTATCAGTGTGTTGAGTGGTGGACCTCAATTGGGGTGGTGGTCTTGTAGTTGATAGCGGTGGGGTCATTTAATACCAATACTGTATCACCAATTCAGAGATAGTAGGGATTAACGAAGATTTGCCCCACTCAATTGAGTCTGTAGCAGCCCCGATGCGTGTTAGTGCATTGAGGCCCCACTTTTTGCAATTACCAGTTAGCAATAGACTTCCAGGACATGATATATCCAGTTTGCCAGTAGCAACGAGACACGCGACACGCGATTGGTGCAGTAGGGGCTTCATATTTATATACAACAGCCATTTAATTCATTTCGCCAACAGTTTTTAGATAACACAACTCAATATACGAATATTAATTAAAAAATTCTTTCATTTAATTATCAATTTTTTTGATGATTAATTTTCAATAAATGTGTAATATTATATTATCAATTATTCAATCAATTTTATTCAAGTATTGAATCTTTTGGGCTTTTTAATTCATATTAACTGTTGGAACAATAAACAGAAAATAAAGAAAAAAAAAAAGGCAAAGAAAATTTTAGTGTACGCAAAATAATTAAAGACGTGTTGATGGTGACAATTAGAATGGACCTACTTTAAGGCTCGACCGTTAAATTTAATGTGCACTTCTACTTCAACTACTTTCTTTTTGTAAGTTGGATAAAAAAAAATTTTTATTCTCATAATTTCACAGAACTAATAAATAACAAAAAATAAAAAAGAAAAGTGAATTTGAATTCAGTGAAATATTTCATATTTTATATTTTCATTCAAATGTATATATATGAATATATACATATGTTAATAAATATATTTCTTTAATATTTAATTGAAAATGGATAGATATTAAGGATAATAAAAAAATTGAGCCCATTGAAAGACGTAACTCTGTAACGGATACTTGCACGCATGGTCGATCGTGCAATGTGTATAGTAAAACTATATAGATGAGTATAACTGTCTCAACAATATATACATATACAGACATTTATATTGCAATTTGAGTTTCTATATTCTCCGGATAAATATATTCGACAAGTATATTTGCATTTTTTAATTATTCATTGAATTTAAAATCACTTCATCTCGTTCATATAAATATAAGTGTTGAAAAAATGAAAAAAATAAAAGCAGGAAAAAAAAAAGACGAAGAAAACAAACAAACCATTATATAACAAAACGAAGTAAAGCAAATGAAAAACTATGAATGAATTTTATTCATGTGAATTAAATCAACGTAATTGCAGATCAATGTGAATTGTTTTAAAATAGAATTTTTTTTGGAGATAAATATTACTACTATTGTGTCATTCACAACAGCAAGTAAACAGAATAGAATATACATTTCATTCGTATACCCACATAATGATAATATGTAACGATAATTTTCAATCGCGTAACTAATTCTCGCGAGTATATCATAAATGGCTGGTTATGTTACCAGCATATATATATACATATATGTTAAAGTCCTGTCTTACGTTTACGATGGACGCTCAGCAATTGAGCACGAATCCAGCCTCAAGGGTTAACATCCACGTAATTTCCGGTATTCATAGTGAAAAACTTTCACCAATTATTATTATACATCGCATTGCATTGCGCGAATATCTATGGAACCCTTTAAAACAAAAAGAAAAAAAAGGAGTAAAGAAAAATTATTATTTAATTCATTCTCTCATTGAATTTCTTCTTTCACTTTTTCGCTCATTCCTATTTTTCTTTTTCTTCTATTTATTTTTGAATGTCACGATCAATGGCAATGCAACAAAATACTATTGCATAGTGATAATCACCATTACATTTATATAGACGATAATACTTGAAGTGTACACGGAATATAGACACAATCGAATGAATTGTAACGGCGCGCGCGCGTCCAATCGCATCCAGGCCAGATCAACTTGGTTATATATATATAAGTATATATGGATATGTATAAAATGAACTTGTGAGTATTTGGTTGCAAGTGCGCGCAATCAAGTCACCATGACGTTCGTTTTACCACGAGGATTCTCGTACGCACGTGCATATAACGGTCGATGAATGTATCGTATATATACAGTGTGGCTGAAAAGTCTCGCGCCAAGGGATTATCTTTGAAACGGATAATTTGCTATTTGCAATTGATATATGCCATTGATAATTGAAACGGATGACATTTGCCCTAAAATATGCGGAATAAAGTCACATTAATCGTCCTAGAATTTCATAAGTTTCCCTTTATCCCTTTCAAAGATACTCCCTCGGTGTGGGACTTTTCAACCACTCTGAATATATATATATATATGCATATAATACATGAAACATCACATACAGTGTAAAAAAAAGGAAATATTGTTACTTAGTTTGTTTCACAATAATTATTTGCTTCTACTTTATTTATTAATTTTTTCAATTGTCACGTTATTATTAATTTATTTTTGAATATTTTTTTTTTTTTCGTTTCGGTCTTTCTTCGATTTTTTTTTTTTTGTCGCCAAATATTATAAAAATATTATATATATTTAAAATGTTATGAGGGTGGTGAACTCACAATGTGAGGTAACGTTCTCACGCCATCTCATAACTATGTAAGAAAATACATATAAACATATATGCATGTGTATATATATATACATGACTGTGTATGAATGGTATAATGTTCAATGCTACGTAAGATTTTCAACCATCACATAAGAACATTCTCGGCAAACATTACATCATAATTATCTTGTGTCAAGAGGTGATCGATCCTCATCGCGCAAGGATTACACACTGTCGCGATGGGGTTTTGTCTCAACAAATTCAATGTTTAATTCATTATTCATGTATATTTATGTTAATATATATATTGAATATAATACCTTTATAAGTGTATGGTAAAAATAATATGGATAAATCTGTCAATAATATTTTCCTCATATTACGTGTCTAAATTAGTGGTTTCTAATGCGGCATGTGATCTGGCACTTCGACCAGTATTAATCTACACACACGTAATCTAGATGCCACCATAAGCATTGAGGAAGTAATCACATGTATACATTCACCGCCTGTATATATTTATACATGTGTCGATTGATTTTTGTTTCATTCTTATTTATTATTTTTATTTTCTCCCTTGCTTTTTATTTTCTTTCATGATTTTTTTTTGTGTGTATGGCTCATATAATAGACCGGCTATACACTGTATACTAAACTGTGTTCAACTTTCGAATGGTATATACCAACTGAAACGAAGATAAAAGCATTGTCCTTCATTCTATATAAATATAAAACATGGGATTGTGTAACTTGACGATTGGCAGTTTTGTCATTTTATTTATTTTTTCATATTAATTCTTTATGTTTAATTAATTGTTTATAAATTTTTATATTCTATTGTTTATTGCATGATTTAGAATATTTCAGTATACAAAAATTGAAAGAAAAAACAAATAAATAGAAGATGTGTTCATTGTGAAAGTTATTAGAAGAAAAAAATTTGACTGAACGAATGTGCAGTTTGTGTGTCCCCAGAGGCATAAGAAAATAATTTTTTGGTAAAAATCGTGTCAAACTCGAATGTCACTACGACATTTAAGAAATAATTATCACAATCGAAGTAGCAGTTTTGATATGATGTGATGAACAGAGCCAAACATTTTTTCGTAAAAAAATTAATAAATATAACCATAGCTATATATATAAATGAATACATATACATAAGATAATTACTTGAGAAAGATGAGGGAGGCATAAAAATATATTTTAATAAACAAGTACGCATTAGCGGGCAATATTATTTACTCAATATTTCGGTTGTGACTAAAGCACTCATATGCTACATTACGCTGTATAGTTATAGTATATTGATGGTGAAGAAGATCACGTGGAGAAATGCACGATAAAGAAGAAAGCGTAGGGCACAGAAAACGAATAGAAGACATTGGTGACAATACAGAATGGCGAACTTTGTCGCGCCAGGCGTTACATGATATTATTGTAAATTTTTATATCATCCTTTTGTTCCTTTTCTTCCTTTATTTTCTTTTTGTCAGTCACTAATATTCTTGATTCTTTTTTTTTATTGTTGATTATTCAACAAATGATATAGTATGCAATATTGTTGATTGACGTACTGGCATTTATTTTTATTAATTGTTTCGTTTTCATCTTGGCTTCTGGCTATATTTTCGTGAATTCTCGATGCTAATATATTTACCATGACTTTTTATTATTTTTTTTTCATTTTTTATTCACCACATTACTTTCATTCGACCGGAAACTTTTTTTTACTTTCTACTTACATTTTGATAGCAGTAATAGTAGACAATATAGAGTGACGAAAACGATTGTAAATCATTTTTTTTTTATTTTCTCGAACTTGTTTTGTATACTTGTTTGTGTACATTAATATTGCATTCAATGGAAATTTATGAGACGAACAAATTAATTTTTAATGTATTTATCGACTTTTGTTCTAATACAATGAGCAGTATTGTTGATGTGATACTCATAGTGTTCATTGTGATGAGGAGACAAAGTTGCCATGTGATATTTAAATCTATATACTTTTTGCGTTATTTCATGTTTTTCATGTTTTTCAAATGCGTCATAAATTCTTAATGATATATAATTTGTTATTTGCAGAAAGCAAAAAAAGAAGCTCATAGTTCTTTCATCTTATTATTAGCACATTTATTGGATATTATATAATATATCATTTATAATGATAAATTCAACATTTTTCCAGCCCTATATCATATGGCTTCGTCTTCATCTTCTCATAATATTTTATGATATTACTTCCGCTCAGAAACCTCACATTTGCTATCATTTGTTATTGCATTTTTAAAAATGTTGCAACAAAATTATTTTTTCAATTAGACACAGAAAAATAAATTAAATGAATATATCACATAAAATTTACCTGTTTGACTCATTTTTATTGCTGGTCAAATGTATGTCTTCTGCATGGGAAAAAAACTAAATCATGTCGTGTGTAATAAAGAAGATACATGTCGTAATGCAGAGAAACTATGAACACTGTAGTGACCTTTATAATAGACAAACATTTATACATGTCTGTATTTCACATGCTTATACATAAATTGGACGATATAATTTTGTGTTCAAATTTGTATGACGTTCACTTTGCAACTTTTTACAAATAAATATTTGTTCCTTTATTCTGAAAACAATTTACGAAGATAATCATATAAACCTACAAACATAATTTATATTAATACTTGAATAATCTATTGCATTTTGCGACATACGTGTATAAGTGTATAAATGCTCATTTTAATAATACATAGCAATTATTAATTATGTATTGAACAGATTTTCTTATGTATTCATTCTATCATAATATGATCATAGATCAATATTCCGATTGAATTAAATGCAAAAAAAAAATGGGTTACCTGCAGATCTTCATTCAAACTATTTCACAAGTGAATTGTTTCTATATTGTCACATCTATATAACGATGGCATAATATTTTCTTTCTTCCTTTCATTTGTGCTCAGTTTTTCTTTCGTTTTTTTTTTGTCTTTCTTATGTCACCGGCTACAATGGCTGCGCACGTCTTTTTATTTTATCGGATTTTTCCAATAGTTCTTGGATTATTTAGCATTCGAACGAGTATCACATATAAACATACTGTATTATTTTCATTTCTAGTGTTTCCTTCGACAACATTATTTTCATCTATCATTTATATATTGTTATTATCAACCATAACATTTTTAGTTGCGACGTATCGTCGTATGAACAATAACAAATTAATTGCAGTGTGTACATTAATTGATTTTCGTAACAGTGGTCAATGCCTTCAATTTCACTTGACCGTAATGAGAAATTAATACTAAATATTTCCACCGCAAATTATTTCATCAGTTATAACTGAACTATTGGCAATTACTGTGTCTCATTATTATATTCATATGTATAAATATGTATACATATATATATTTACAATTCGCCTGACGGTGACAGCTGATTCTTTGTAACATTCCACCGTTCTCTATGTACTCACGACGTCACACACATCGAGGTAAACAATCGTATTACGATCACGACTGCATATTATTATATTATTCCTGTTTTTTTTTCCGTTTGTTTCCTTTCGTGAGATTACCACGTAATTCACTGACGTAAATTGAATAACCTTTTTTTTTAATGATACATGTAAGGTATAGTGACAGAAAATTACGCCAGAAAATGCTAGGCGCGGGTCGGTACTGCGGCTTTATATCAATTCGTCAATTATTTTATTACCTCATAACCATTCATCTTCATTTACAATTCGAAATGTCAATATTATATAGATAAATTATATATAACAGTTGTATACGCTCAAATAGAATTGATTATATGGGAGTTGACGATAAGAATTTAATTGTGGAACAATTTATTGGATTTAAATAATAAATTGTGGTTTGGAGGATTAAATATTTTTGCTTTGTCTTTTTTAAAAATTTTTTTTCTTTCCATTTCGTTACAGGTGCCTTTACAATGAACTCCAGCGGAAATTTATATAGCAGCGAGATGTCCAATATATATAACAATTCGGTTGTTCGCTTCTGGCAGCATGTATTTTATGATGTGGCAGGTGAGTGAATATAATTTTTAGTGATAATAATTGGTAAATTGTTTGAAATATTTTCTCGCTTTTAAGTGATGACTGTTCTCACTTTTTTCTCACTGATCGTGTCAATATTCTGTTTTGATTTTTCTTTTGACTTTTTCATAGAAGATAAAGTTTACTATAATCTACTAAATAAACTCGATTAATTTTGAAATTTGATAATAATAAATTTTTGAAATCTCTGTATCCAAATCCAAAGTTGGAATGAATTAATTCGCGTTCACGGATTGAATATACACCGTGTCATGGAAATTATCTAAATAATTTCGGAAATTATCTAAATAATTTTGGGAATTATCTAGATAATTTCAAAAAATCATCTAGATAATTTCAAAAAATTATCTAGATAATTTCCAAAATTATCTAGATAAATTCCAACAATTATGTAGATAATCCAAATTATCTGAATTATTGAATCGAAATTAGCTAAACTATCTAGATCATCTAAATTATCTATTTATTTATCTATATATAAATATAGGAGATTCTGTGCGATTTCGGGGAGTGAATTTTGACGGGTAAAGGTTATGGAAAAGGGCTAAATCTAGTGTTAGACAATAACCGTAGGACCCAAAGTACAATCGTCTCTTGAGACATTTCCCTCGGGCTGATATTTAGAGTTTTTTTTCTGGCTTCCCCCTCTCTCATATCTATGGCGGCAAAATAGTGCTCGCTCATTCGCCATTCTTACTTAATATAAGATAATATAATAATAAAAATTATATAAATTACCTCGCCAAATGTTCTATAAACCTTGGAAATTTACTTACTACCATTCTGCATCCAAGAAATTTGTCCACCTATCAAACTATATATTTCAAAAAATTAATTGAAATAAATACTATTGATAAAGAAATTATTGTATTTATTTATTTGATACATGTGATTGTGTAAAGATTCGAGAACGAGAGATTGGTTCTTGATGTCATCACCAGTACCTGGCGCCAGTATCATGTTTGGCTATCTCTACTTTGTTCTTTCATGGGGTCCACGTCATATGGAACATCGTAAACCTTATAAGCTCAAGAATACTCTCGTTATATACAATTTTATTCAAGTTATTCTCAGTGTTTGGCTGTTCTGGGAGGGTCTTGATGCCGCATGGTTACGAAAATACAGTTGGAAATGCGAGCCAGTTGATTATTCAAACACACCGGAAGCTCTAAGGGTAAATGTATCATTAATTGCAATGATAATGCAAAAAAATAATAGATAATTTCAATTTTATTTATTCTCTGCTCGCGATTAGGTTGCACGTGGTGTTTACATGTACTTCCTGGCCAAGATCTCAGAGCTCCTTGATACCGTATTCTTCGTATTGAGAAAAAAAGAGAGGCAAGTAACGTTTCTACATATGTATCATCATACAGTGATGCCATTAATATCATGGGGCGCTACGAAATATTATCCTGGTGGTCATGGAACATTTATTGGTGAGTAATAAAATTATGTAAAATAGTAGATACATAGAAAGTAGAATAAAAAGAGTTGAAATTTTCCTATTTCTTCGAGTCATTTTTTTTTCCTTTTAAATAAATAAATATATATAATGTTCACTTTTTTATTTTTCTAGGCGTAATTAATAGTTTTGTACATATTATTATGTACTCTTACTATTTACTTGCTGCATTATTACCTCAGTATCAACAATATTTGTGGTGGAAGAAATACATAACAACTTTGCAAATGGTAATGTTATATATTGTTATTTATTTCAATTTTTTTTTCTCATGGAATGTTTAATTTTCTTTTTCTTTTTTTATGTCACAGGGTCAATTTTGTCTTGCATTTGTACACAGTTTGCAATTGCTCATCTACGATTGTGATTATCCACGTTGGTCGCTCATTCTCATTTTGCCCAATGTCATGTTCTTCTATTTTCTCTTTTCCGATTTTTATAAGAAAGCTTATGTGCCACCTACCGAAAATAAGAAGGACGATAGAGTGAACTCAAATGGAAAAGAAAAATTAATTAGCAATACCACTGATATCGATCACTGTCAAGATGAGAAAATGTCGGCAATGATCGCCAATGGTAGAATAACGAATGGCAAAGCAAAACGTGCGTGAAAAATATTACATACAATAAATATAATTATATAAATGAATATAATAATAGTTTTAACGCAATAGAAAATAAGTGAAAAGCAAGAAAGAAACAATTAACAGCGAAACGACAAAGTATGCTCAGTATAATTGTAAATAAACACAAATGAAAAAAACAGCTATAGAAAATTACGCCAGGTTCACGATCAAGTTTTATTAATTGTAATATTGTTCATTTTTTATGGAAAAAGTTTCACTCTAAATAGTGATGACGAAAGGCGCAATTTAAATATAAAAATGCAATATTAATACTAAATGAAAACGATTTCATTGTAATTTCAATAGACAAAATATGTTTCATTCATGTGGAATATGAATTTACAAATACTGAAATATCGATCAATATATTCTTTTTGTTAATGGCGACACTTGTGACGACCTAAATTTGTTGCAATTCTGAATACGAAAAATTTTGCATCTGCTCGAATTATCCAAATCGTTGTAGTCGGAAATGTATCTTCGCTAATACCTGTTTCACCCATGTTAATATATGTATATAATACATAAATCTGTCGGAACATCGTTGGTCAATTGAAGATTATAATTATTACTTTAAGGAAGATAGTGCTCATATACATGTGTATATGTGTGTGTATGTTTGAGTCATCTCTGTGCGAATGTGTGTATGGGTCAAAATAAATTAACCACAAAATCTCAACGTCATTGAATATCAGCCACCTTCCTCTTTATAATTTCCGTGCCTGAAATTTTGCTCAGTAAAATTAATTGATTATAACTATTAACGTTGCTTCCATATATATTCATTCGTTCGACAAATTGTTCATTAGTAATACAGAGGTTATAATAAAAATGAAATAACAATTAGATTATTGTAATATAGTGGAAACAAAAAAAAATAAAGAAACGATAAAATAAGATATAAAAACAAATAAAAAAAAAATTAAAACTATAATGGAATTATTACGAATCGTAAGGAATTAGAGTTATTCACATGTGTATAGTAGTAGAGCCCAAAGATCATAATGGCTTTAAAGTTGATAATGATTATTGTAATTATGTATTGATCCTTGTTCAGATCGAAAACATAGAAAACAAAAAAAACAAAAATTGCTTATGAATATCTTTTTCCGTACAATGACAATATATAGTTTATTTTTTATATAAGACCTCTTCTATGTATGATATATATTAACAATAATATATATCTATGTATATATATACACATCCATATATATACATATATGTATTGAACTAAGCAAAAAATGTATTGTATATATATGAATGTTGAATATGTCGACGACCGTGATTGTTTTGGCATATGAATAAGGTCATTCAAGTTTGTTTTACAAATATGTTTGACAATTTATTCTCTCATATGTACAAGGTGTATCAGAATTACTGGTACTTTCGTTAATGGTAAATTGATGATTTTATTTAAGATGAAAAAAGCCTTCATTTGTTTGATTATTTACATACAGTTTGCAACGAAATGTAGTTGAAAAAAATTTAATGAAAATTATCAATTAATATTGAATCTTCCATGTGTTCGATATTGCGAGAAACTATTGAAAGAAAAATTATCTTTATATTTTTGTTTTTGACCACTGCATTGATGTAATATTGTTATTGGAGTTGTATTTGTATTCGTTGAACTACATGTTAGTGTAGAGCTGATGAAGATTAAATGAAAATAATTGAAATGAATTCACATTTAAAAATCGGATGAAACAATTGAAAAATTTTTTTCACACAAATAAACTCAAGAATTGTTATAGACAAATAAATATTAGTAACTCTACACCCGGTATATATACATATGTGAGAGTGAATTGCATGACAATATTAATTGCGACACATTTTTACATACTATTTTCGTTTTTGTATTATATTGTTAATTGTAAATTTTTATTTACCTGTGTCAAGAATTTTAGCTGTTGCAAAATTAAAATTTCTTATAGTTATTTGAATCTACATTGAAAGAAACATTCATATGCAACAAACATATATAATTATTAATAAATATAAGAACACATACATATATATATATATACATACATATATATAGTTGCGTAAGCTAAACAAAAATATGCTTTTTTTTTATTTATCACGGATCTGGAATGATGATAATGCATGGCAGATGCAGTGATATGATACATCAGATGATATATAGTATATAATTGAATTAATCCTCTGTATAAATATATATTTTTATTTTTTAATATTTTTTTTTCACACTGTCTTTCATTGCTTCCAAATGAATCTCCAATTGAATTGCAAAATATTTTTTTTTTCCATTTCTACATGAATTAAAATATTCTATCTAGTTTCCATTGAAGATTTATTAATGACTCGCCTCATCGATGAACTGAAATTCGCAGTCGAAGTTGTAATTCGTTACAAATCATACCTGTTTCACTATATATATATTTCGAATATCAACATAATGTCAACTCTATATTTTTGACTACCTGCTCTATATGAAATGCACGCAATAATCATATCAATTCACATGCAGAATTATTTATGTAATACATATATTCATCGTTGGCTCAACGGATGCACATTAACAACAATTGCATAAAAATTCGTAGATTTCATTTGTTCGAAAGAAAAAAAAAATCGAAAACAATAATATATGATAAAAAAAGAAAATACAATTGTGACACTGTACAGTGACAATTTGTACAATGAGCAATTACACATATTCCGGATTTGCATTTAAATGCCACTATATTAATAACTAATTAAACTTTTTTCTTGACAATATACGATTTACGATAAAAGTCACTGAATAAATAGATGAAAATAATGACGTGTGTAGTGAAAAAGTATGTGAGTGCCTTTGGCATTGCGCAGTCCATAAATAGAATTGTCACCAAGTAAACAAGCATAACGCCAAATTGAATCTGAAAATTAATTCAATAAAATATAACATACATCAGTCTCTATTTAATGTCAGTATCTCCGATAACGTTAAATTTATTCTGTTATTATTATTGCAACATATTGTAATGTTGTTGATTGTTTGAATTTTTACCAGTTGCATCCAAGTCATATATTTCTTCCACCATAAATACTTTCGGTACTCTGGACCCATAGCCGCAATTAAATAATAGCTGTACATAACAATGTGCACTGTTGAATTGAGAAAACCAATCAGGATGCCTTGTTCGCCCGGTAAAAGTTTTAAATAGCACCATGAAAAGAATGCCGTGATTGTATGATGATAAACATGGAGGAAGGAAACTTGATTTTGTTTCTTTCGAAGAACAAAGAATACCTATATAGTAACAGAGATAATAAAAAAATTAAATGCACAAAGGGGGAGAAAAAACAATATAATTATGCAAAGACATTTTTTGAATTGAAATAAAACGTATTTATTATATATTTATTGCTCAATGGAATTCAAAATATTGCAACATTGTGAAAGCATCGCGCGCTGTCAAACAACAATATTATTTTGATTTTGTTTTATCGTATTTTTCTCTTTTCTTTTCTAACAATTTAAGTTCAAAGATCGGTGGCTATCAATTATGCCGAATTGTGTAAATGATCTCATTAGAATTTAATATTAGTATATCGGCTATTTTCATCTATTTATTATTCACATCAAGTGATTCGGCTGAATTTGTAATAGAAACAAAATTAATGCCATGCCATTGATGGTATGTTAATTATTGTGTTAGAGTCTATCAGGCATCCTCAAAAATATTCATGGGAATCGAAATTTATTTTTTTATTTTCCTATTCACATCACACAACAATTAAATAATGACAAATAAATGAATCCTTACCGTATCAAGAAGTTCAATGATTTTCGCAAAAAAATACCACCAGGCAGCTGATGAAATCTAACAAACAAGTTGCGAATAAAAATAATTATTAATTTGAAAATGGAAATGAGGAAAGAAAAAAACATGAAATTAAACATATATAAAGAGTACTATAAATTCAAAGCAAAATTCTCACCATATGTTGACCACCAGTTCCCCGACGTAGTTCAGAACCAATCCCGCAACTGCTTGTATATATCGACGCAATAAAGTCTACTTGAGTCGCCTGTTTATACATAACAAACAAATATAAAAATAAAGTACATCAACTCATTAATATTATATTCTTGCAACGCGATAAGTATTGAATAAATATTTTTAATAAGTATTGAAAAAAAAAAAAAATAACAAAGAAAACCTTTGTTTTTTCTTCCGTAATATAACAGTATGATGACATAATATTACCAGTGAAACAAGCCAAATACTAAATAACACTTGAAAACCATTGTAGAGAATGAGAGTATTGTTGAGTTTGAAAGCTGGTCTTGATTCCATCATCTTTGGTCCAAGTTTCAAGACGAAAAGTAGATAAATACCAAGGATGACAAGTACTGGCATTGGTGAACTCATAAGAAACCAACTGTCCACATGTGGATCTATTTCACAAAGTCAATCAATTAAAAATGAATAAATACTTTGCAAAACGTTTTTCACATAAATAATATTATCCTCGTTGCAACAGTTAAGTAGTTGCCATTAATTTTTTCATTGTCAGACATATAAACCCCGCGATAGGATTATTTATAGTCAAAGTTGTGCCAGTTAACTTTTGACACGGTTTTCCTGCATCATTAGATAATCAAATGCGTAAATAAATAAATAAATATATAAATAAATATAAAGAAGTACGCATTTTTTGTTTTATTTGCGATGGACATAAAGGAAGTACGGCAGAACGAATGGGATGATAAAACTGGGTCGAGCACCATTCGACAATCGAATATACACCTGGCCATTGCGGCAAGTTCACCGAAATGATTGCGCGTTGTTTAGCGGTAGTATCGCGTTACAACACATATACATATATGTGTACATAAAAATGTCGGAATGGATATATATATATATATATATATATATATATATAATTCATTTATGATTATTGAAGAATGTGTCGGTGTGTGACGCGCCTTCAAGACTTTCTCTGTGCTTGCTGGTAGTTCATTCTCGAGTAGCGAGCACGTGGAGTACAGCATGCACACACGCACACACTCACATATACACCCACACGTAGTCGCACATACACGAATTTTATAAAGTTGCCGTCGCTTTCTCATTTCAGATCACTGTAAAAAGTATGACGTGAATAGTCATAAAATATCATAAGCACGTGGAGAAAGAAAACAAAAAAAAAAAGAAACAATTTATATTATGTAATACTGTATATTTGCGAACTCGTAAAACATCATATGCAAATTATGTAGATATTACTTTTGTGACGATACACAAATATACACGTTTGCAAATATCGATTGAGTTTTTTTATGAATCCATACATTTAAATGTAAATGGCATAAATTTTCAAATAGAATTACTAAGGTGATTTCAAAGTACTGAGTGTCACAATCATTTATATATCACCATAATGAATGTATATATTAATATTTAACAAATAAATGCATCTTATTATTATGGAATTAAAATTTTAATTGTTTAAAATACCTCTATTCGTCTGCAATATTTCATTGTAATTGCTGACCACCAATTTCATCAAATTCGCCATGATGATTGTGATGATAATCGGAGTGTAGATACTTTTGCTTTTTTCCTTTATATTTTTTTTTTTTTGTTATAACTTTATTCCACGTTACGCTGCAATATTAAATACAACAAAAAAATAAAAATATTTAATTTCATGGATAAATTAATTATTTGCACATTATTATTTAAATTCAAAACTACTGATAATGCCAATATATTAAGGGCAATAAATTCGTGAATATTGAGAAATTCAAAAAATGTGCACATAAACTAGATATATATTGCTGTTGACAACTCACAATTGATAGCAATGGACCCACACAGTTATACGCGGAAATATATAGAATATACTAAATTTTGATGATGGCGACAATGACGATAGCGCGATGGTGGTGAAAAATCCAAAGAGCGTGAAGACGCAATTCACGCGACTCGTTCGTAAGCGAGTTCTTAGAGGACGAGTCTTTGAGCGCTAACAGAGTACAAGCCAAAAACTGACACTCAACCAGAGACAGCGCGTGGTGGTTAAGTCGACACCATTGGACAATACCCCTCCTTAAAATTCGTTTGCCTTCCACCTTTCAGAATGAGCGATGACACAAGGTGGCTCCAGGGCTACTAAGGTTCACCGTCAACACACCCAACCACTGACTAAACATTCAAATGTCTAAGTAGCGCGTACCCTCTTATATACTTGTTTCAAGATGATAATGAACCACCAGAAAGTCATATGAATTGGAAATTGTTGCGAAATTCAAAATATTTTCAATGACGCTCATGATAAAGATCAAAGAAACCTCTGCCCCTCATACGAAATTGTCATGTTTTTAATCAATATAAAAAATGTTACGGAAAAATACCACGTTGAAAATCACATATTGTCACGTATTTGTATTGCAATGTGATGGATCTCTTTTGATAGACAGTAAAATTGTTTTTAATCCATAAAAAATACAACATTTAAATATGTATATTTACAAATTAAATATATGTATGTATATATATGCTTGACTTTGGTATTATTTGTCAGGAATAAATTTGTGCAGATATTTTTCTCAAAGCCGGAAGTTGACATTTTTATGTGTCGTGAATAATTTCGTAATAATTTTGTTTAACGCAATCTTCATGTCAGTGTTTACTTTAAAATCATTTACAGCGAATGCATTTTTATTTTATTTATTTTTTATTTGTTTATTATCTTTCTTTCTTTTTTTTTTTTTTTTCATTCATTTTGCGTTTTATTTTTTCTTCTCTTTCCCTGTTTTTTTTTCTGCACATGTTTACAGAGCGAAAGAGATTCAATTTTATTTCACGAATTTAAACATTATAGATTTTATATAACGCAATTTGTTGTGCGTTAAATGAAATGACGCAATGAAATATCTGCCTGTTCATTTCTCTTCTTACATGGAGTGACAAAGAAACAATTGGTAGATCCCATTTGTGTAATTTTTTTTTCACAATCTTCCAAACCTCCAACTGTATTATATGTCTTGCTAAACGGTAAAGCATATTCGCGTGTAGATCTAGCAGATCTGTTCACCGGTAGAACTACACATATTTGACTTATATACAAAGTAAAAACAGTAGAACATATGCATTTTATCTTTTATCTTTATAATAATCCAGCGCCATCATCCTAAATAGTAAATCTGTGCTGTAGTATTCATGTACATAAACTCGACAGATTTTATGAAGCTCCAGAAGAATTCACATAAATCATCCTACACAATATGGCAGTTTGCCTGCTATAATTACTACATGCACATTGCCATAAATTTTCAACTGTACAACGTGAATCTAACACAAACAAAAAAAAAATATTGGCAATATAATAATAAAAAGTGTTAGTCATGAGAGTAAAAAGAGAGAATAGAGGTCTCGATGGTTCACAAAACTATTAATGTATGCCCGCGTGGTAATTTTCTATCTTTATTCATTTCTTTATTATTTTTTTGTGATTGCACAGAAAACATGAAGAGGAAATATAAAAAATATACGTGTTCAGGTGACAGTGCGATTTAATCGTGTAATGACGTAGATTTATATTAGTATAAACTGATGCCTCACTGATCACGCAAGTTGCCACGCAACAAGATGGCGACCAATACTAAAATATATATATAAAAAAAATTGTAATTATTATTTCGTGATATTGATATATGTTAATGTGATGTTGGTTTTGTTAGAGACGGTGCATTTATTTGAAGTAAATGTCATCCTAAATCCATGTAAAATAATATATTCTCATAGAGACAAGTGAAAATAATGAGATCATGTGGCTCAATGGTGCGCAAACGATGACGATTGGTGTTAGTTCCGCTTCTAAAATGACCGAAGTCGGAACTGAGTGTAGATGGCCTTCGGCAATTGAGAAGCTTCAAATAAATAACGGAATCTTTGTGGCAGTGTGGCCGCTATATAACTTGCCCGGTTAAAACATGTTACACATACCATACTCTACCTGGGAAACATCTTTGAAAATAAGTGGGACATTATTTAATTTGACGATGAAACTTTTGTAGCAATTGTGTCAGTAGAATGTTACGTGTATTGCTGGTACTTACGCATGGTAAATATTTTCCCATCGATGCAGATGATAATACAAAATAAATGTTTAAAATTAAAAAAGATTATCATCACTTATGATAATGAAATATTCAATAAATAACAACACTCTTTGTACTTTGTCGAATAATATTTAAAAAAAATTTTATTAACTACTATTACTTTGTGTTATTTTCGAAATTAGATAGTCGAATCATGAGCTATGTTGCAATCATCGACAAGTACATGTGGTGAAAATATACATTGTAAAATGTATGAAACTTCTGTGTATAAATATTTTTGTTAAATTTTTTATTTTAATTTTTTTTTTGGTCTCTCTCTATATGATCGCATACTTGTGTATTGATATAAGTATAATTTTTGTCAAAACTTTCGAATCGATGTAATGTTGTAGACGACGGTATTTTTATTTTATTTCAATTTTTTTTTCATTCCTTTATTTTGTCATCATTTTAACCTTTTCCTTTCAATTGAATATATAGTAGTTTTTTATAACGGGATTTTTCTCAATATATATTGGTATACAATGAGTACGATGCTGCCATCTTTTATTTTCGAGACAATTCTTTTATATGGAATTAGTATAAAACTTTATTATTCATCGGTCTCCGTTGATAATTGCAATGTTTATTACTATTAATGATAATTCGAATGGAAATAATTTTATAACGGCAAATAAATTGGGTATATCGTGAAAAGTTTTTAATTTCAATCACTATATATTTTTTTTTCAATGTGTACAATGGAGAATTTCATTACATTATTAATAATAACCCGAAAATTATTCTATTAATTTGTGTTTATTATTTTTTATTTTTACATTTTTTTTATTTAGATTACAAAAAATGGTTATTTCTTCTTTTCTTTTTCTTATTATTTGATTCTTTTATTTACTTATTTTGTTTTTTATGATTTTTTCTTCTTCATTTTCTTAATGCAAATGACAATTTGATATACACGGTCAAATATTATTATGCAGAATATGCGAATGATGAATGTATGTTTATGATGTAATAATGTAAAATGACTTAAAAATTCTAGAATTCATAAAATCAATTCAACTATTGGCTCTTTACATTACCATTACACATTTCCTTATTAACACCTTCTTTATTTGATCTTTGTGTTCGCCTTTTAATATATGTTTTGTAGTAAAAATCACCAAATAACACTATCATAAATAGATTTTGAGGTATGAAAATGGCAGCGGGCCACTTGGGAAATCCACAGTCAGTCCAAAGTAATTGTGAAAAATGATACAATATTATAAGAAATTGTGTGAGCTGCAATTGTGTAATATGTTTTTTCCACCAAGGTTTACTTATTTTCATAGACGTTGCGAGATAATGACTATACATTATTACATGGACAAAAGAATTAACTGTACCTGTGACAGAAAAAGGAAAAAAAAAACGAAGGAATAATAAATAAAGCAGACAAAAATAAAACTCAATTATCGCCATTAAATTAAATGATATTGTGTGTGAATAATAATTTTTACCTAAAAATGTACCATGGCCACCAGCCATATATTTAACGCCACCCCAGCCGCCAATCACCATCCCTGTATGATGATACACATGAAGAAAAGAAATTTGACTATCTTTTTTGCGTAAAACAAAAAACACTGTGTCGAGTAAATCAATTAATTTAACGATAAAGTACACCCACACTGTCTCAGCAATCTGAATGAACAAAACAAGAAAAAAAAAACATAATAAACAAGAAGAAATTATAAAGAAATATGGGCGATGTTTTGCATTTTATTTTATCCCTATACTGAATGTTGGTCCAGGGGGTGTAATTACCTCAAGTGCATTCGGATCATATGAATAGTCAACTGGTTCGCAATAAAAGCTATATTTATCCAACCATGCGAGTGTCAACGCCTGGAATAACAGTTGTAAATTTACATATCGATATTATTATATATATGTATATTTGTTTATGAAATAAAATTTTTCGTCATTACTTTATAGACAAGATACACATTGAATATTATTTGTATCACATTGTAAATTTGCAATATTCTATCTAATTTCAATGGTGTTCTGTGTGCCATGAGTCTTGGGCCAAGATTATTCACAAAATACAGATAAAAACCAAGTATAAATGCAACTGGCCATGGATTACTCATAAGAAGCCAGTTGTTTGTTCTAGGATCTTGATAAAAAGAAACAAAAATACAATTAGCTAATAATCACAAATGAATTGTCTACAACAAGAATATCATTAATAAACCTTACCTGACACTTCATCATTCATATAATGATAAAATTTAATAACAGATCTTATAATCGTAGCCATATTTTCAATTCACTGATGTAAACACTAAATAAAAACTCGTGTACATCAACGCCAATAACGCTATATACGATTGTATTCAAAATTTATTTATTGTTCAACATGTATATGAATATATAACTATAAGTATATAAAAAAAATAGGGTAACGAGTGTGTTATTTTAGTAGAATTTACCGTGAAACGTCTTGTTTATTTAATTGATTACTATTATTATTACTATTTTAGTCAATCAAACTGTTTTACGTTACGAATGAATTGAAGATGGTATATACACATTTAACTATCATCGAAGGAGTGAAAAAAACACGCCATTCACACCATCCAATCACCATGGAGTACCGAAACGAACTGAAAGCAGTTTTTTATTCCATTCAAAACACATAAGCAACGTATTATAATGAAAACGGTAAGGGTGAGCATTTATTAAATGTTAACGCACGCGGGTTCCCGGTTAAACTGAACTTACCCTCAATCGTTACCGATAAATACAATAATGATGACGTACGCGATTATTTTCATTGCTACTAGAAATTCTTATGCGTTTGTTTGCCAAATTTCTTTTGCATACAATTATATTTACTAATGACTTGAAATATTTTATAATGCGTTGACTTTTCAATGGATGAAAAAGTAATTATTATAATATTGTTCAACTATGCATTGGCCTAACCTTCGTCAATTCACGTTAATGATTGGTCACGCGTTCATGACGTAGAAGTGTTGATTGATAATAAGAAGGGGAGGTATAACGTCAAGATGGTGAAGAGCTAATCAGAATAGCCGGATATGGTGGCAGCTCAGGTCCTACAGTTTTGACCTTACAAAGACTATCGACCACCAACTGGAGACAATATGCGACGCATCGTGATTCGGTAAATTCTGTCGATGCTTATTAACATATTTATTTGAACAGACAATGTTTTTCATTAATAGTAAAATAGTAAAATTCATTAGTATTACTAGTATCTATGGGTACATTTATCATTTATTTATTTATTTTTTTTTTTTTTCCGTTGAAATCATTTTAAAATTATTTTATTGATTTTATAATTGAAATTTGAAGGTGAAAAGGTAACCTTCAGTACGAAGAATGTGAAATGAAAAAGGTATTGATAAATAAATTGCACGATCATTTATTTATGTTTCAGTGTAAAAATTTTTTTATTTGTATATGTTGTATATTTTTAAATTGTATTTTTTAATTAAATCTAAACAATAACATTTCTACCTACTCTTTGCATTCGAGCCATACTGTTTCAGGCGCCCGACTTATTTTTCTTTTTTAAATTTCCGCTGCACCGACGCAATATATGTGTCCGGCAGGTCAAAACCTCGGAAATTCTTCTTCTTTTTTTTTTTTTTTGTATTTTTCTACGACAATTTTGTTACGAAAAATCCCCCACCTCCCATTTGAACATACTAATGAAATAAATTATCGAAACATGAAATATTATTATTGTGTACTTTGTATTGTTCTCTATAATTTATTTTTCTTCGTCGTTTTCAAATTAATTCGTTATACCTGTATGATTGCAAATGAATATTGAAAATATCACCGATGCCAAAACTCGTGAAAATTCAATTAAATTAACAGAAAGAAGAATAATAGTTCTCGAAATATAAATATATTTATACGCGCATTAAATTTTCTCAAATCAAAACAAAAAAATATATATATATATATATATATATATAATAACTTAATTATTTATTTATCGCATCGTCATCATATTGTGGTTGGCGTTACGTTGCTTTGTATAAGAATATTTATATGCATATTAGATCAAATTAATACACGAAAGGTTAATGACCCTTCAAGTAACGTTTATCAAGAATGTATTATGTGAATAATTAACAAGAATACATATATATATCCTCATCGTGAATACGTCCTATTATTTTTTATTCTGTTAATATTCATTTCAATTTAGGGCCAATGTTTATTTCGCAAACGTGAGAATTGTAATTTGCATGAAAAAATAAAAAATTGAATTTTACTTTGATGGCGCAGGAAATATTTTTGAAGACAAAAAAAAAATAAAGAAATGCAAAAGTTGTGTGTATCACTGCACGACTTGTAATAAGCATACCTAAAACATTCCGTCGGTAAGTCGCCAACTGAGAAAGTTTCAATGAAACAATAGAGCATAATATATATCTATATATATATAAAATTGGACGAATGAGGCGACTTGACGCCGATTGCACGAAGCGTGAACGCAGAGAAGGATTCGAACTGCTCGTTCGATCAGTCGATTTTACCATTGACTTTATTATCGGCAATCGGTGTCCGATTTGGCTCTGAAAATTTCACTCTTTTCGATGGTGATGATGATGATGATGATGATGATGATGACGGCGACGGTGATATATAATTTTTCACATAAAATGAACCGAATAAATAGATGAAAATCGCTGCATTTAAACACAATAATGTAGCAAGTACTTTTGGAAAATTGCAACCCAACCAAAAATGCTGAACGTTATGATAAAATATAATGCAAAATTGTATTAATTGCAATCGCGTTAAATATCTCTTCCACCAAAGATATTTTTGTATTTCTGGACCAAATGCTGATAGCATGTAATATCCATACATGAGTATGTGAATGAATGAATTTATAACGCCAAGAAGTGTTACGTGACCACCTGGGAAGAATCTTACACCAATCCACGATGTCACTGTCATCATTGAATGATGCCAAACATGAAGACCTGATATTTGTCGTTGTTTTTTACGTAGAACAAAAAACACTGTATCAGCCAGTTCAATAAGTTTACAGATATAGTACAGCCAAACTGCCCGGGCCATCTGAAAAAAAAAAAAAAAAAACAAAACAAAAAGAAATTAATTGAACCATCAACCAGACTTCTGTTTCTTTGTGTATTTTATCTTTCATCACTTATAGTCATGAGGAAAGTATTGAAATTATTATCGGCAATGTGAAAATGCACATTGACGCAAGTTCATTATAATTTTTTTCGTTATTGTGAATTTATGTGGAAGTAATCAAAACAAGTTTTGACTGAAATGTGTCATTGATAACTATAAAATAAATTTTAACTCTCAGGAAACTAATAAAATACCTGTTTCTAAAAAACAAATTGACTTCGGATGTATTTTTAAGTTTTTTAATATTCAAGTTGAATATTCGTTTGATGACAGTCATGAAAAAAAAAAAAATAATAAAATAAAATAACAGGAAAATCTTTTAAAAATAGCATATAAAGTTTTAGCTTTTTTGTTTCAGTCGAGATTGACATTTTTTTTTTTCAGAATATCATCAGGTTTTCCTTACCCTCAAGGCTTTTGGGTTCATGGATCGATCGACTGGTTGGCAACCGAAACTGTAGCCATTCCACCATCCACCCATTAATCCCTCATAAACTAAAATGCAGCTCAACACGACTTGAATGAAGTTGTAAGCAATGAGAATATTTTTCAACGAATATGGCTTTTTATCTCTCATGTACCTTGGACCAGCAGAGGTACTAAAATAAATGTATGACACGACAATCATCAATAACGGACCAGGTCCAGTTACAAGAAACCAATCACTTGTTCTCGGATCTGAAACAAACAATCCACAATTTTTTTTATTGATATCAAGTCATTTTATCGCCATATAATAAATATAAATAGAATAAATATAATTTAAATATAAATAAATATAATGCATTACCAATTTTATTTTGCATGATATCTTGATACCACTCAATAACACCCGGCATCTTTATATTGTACCTCCGTCGTCTTCTATGTTAAATATACCGATACCTGAAAAAAAATAAAATAATATAATTGAAAACCATTTTCTATTCATCTACAACGAATATATATAAACAAAATCGCCTATTATTTTTTGTTTCAAAACTTCCATCTACCTTCATCTTAATCATAATACGTAATTTTCTATAATTCATATAT